>OVAX01001748.1:0-39383 GCA_900406405.1 Lepidium africanum | reverse complement strand
GTCACCTATTGGTTTCGAAGTGTAACTTATATTTTCACCTCTCTGGTGATTATCTAAGCTTATTAACAAAAAAAAAAAAATCACATATGAACAAATTGTTTCTCTACATCAACCAAATGATTGAGCAAGAAGGCAATGAAACATCAATACTAGCATTAATTATAAACTTGATCAAAAATAGCTTTTCTAACTATAGAATCTACACAAATCTTGTTAATTTTTAGGTGTTCATTGTCATATTATAGATTAAATCATTATAATTCTTTTTTTTACCATTAATGATTCAGTGCATTTTTCTTTTTGGAGATTAGGCTAAGCTTTTACCGACTTAATAGAACATTCGGCAGCCAATAAAGCAAACAAATTGCAGAATTTTAAATGTGACTTATATCTATTCATAATTATTTCAATAATATCGTGACACCATATACTAAAAAAAAAGCATATATAATAACCAAAAAAGATATAATTCAACTAAAAAAATGTAGAAGTGCTGACAATACCAAAATGAAAATCCCACCAACCACTCGACAAGCAAGCAAGAGAGACATGGGCATTCGGTTATTCGGGTCGGTTCGGGATAATATCTACTTGGGTTTAGGTTTTTCGGGTATGAAACTTTTATATTTATTTAGGAACCGTATATATTTTGGTTCGGCTTCAGATCGGTTCTGTTCGGTTTCAGGTTGGTTCGGGTTCATAAGCTAAATATAATTTGGTTCGATTCCGGTTCCGGTTCTTATTTGGGTATGGTATAAATATTATACAAATATTTACGATTTCACTATATATTTGAGTATTTCATACCCAAAATACAATTATGTACCAAAAAAAACTCAAATACCCGAAAAAATACCTAAATACTGTAAATATTTTTGAAAAATTACCCTAAATTCTCATATATGTTTACATATTTTTGGGATACTCGGGTTTCCATTCGGGTATCGGTTCGGTATTGGGTATTATTCAATATCCGCAGGTATAAATGAAGAGAACTCAATAGGTATTTTTCTCGATTCTGAGTATTACTCAGTACTTATTATTTCGGGTCAATTTCGGTTCTGGGTATTTTGCCCAGTTCGATTACGTAAACACAAAAAGTCGTCAGGCCTACTTAAATGGGCTGTGGGCTTATTTTTGGCCGAACATGAAGTTTAGCGGTTGGTTTGAAAGTCATCGTTGACTTTTTTTCAGACGTGCGACAAATACATACGTGGACGCGCGCGAATAACGAGTTCTGTAGATTTTCACTATCTTCTAAGAATCAAACAGAGCCAATGGATTTTATTTTACAGTAAAATACTTCACTTATCACACTGTGAAGAAGAAGAAGAAAGCCAAACGCGTACACTGACTAGAGTTTTAGAGAAATGCTTTGTTTGAATCTCTCCGATTCACTTCGTCTTCCATTTCTAAACCCTAGGCTTCCGAAATCCGATTCGTGTTGCTCTTCTTCTTCTTCTTCTTATTCATCGTCGAGGGTATGTGTATCCGCTTGTCCAATTCGGATTGGGTTTTCTGTTCGAAGCTTCTCTGGGTAAGTTTGATCATCCTATTGTTCATTTTCATTTGAATTCTGTATTTTTGATTTGCTATGCGAGTAGAATTTAGGGATTTTTATG
Organism: Lepidium africanum; assembly: GCA_900406405.1. Lineage (NCBI taxonomy): Eukaryota > Viridiplantae > Streptophyta > Magnoliopsida > Brassicales > Brassicaceae > Lepidium > Lepidium africanum. The sequence goes on along the minus strand of OVAX01001748.1, from coordinate 37,761 downwards.
TCGTCACAATTCTGCGCAGAGGTTTGAGTCAATTGCATCGAAATGAATTTCAGCAAAAGTTTCGATGCTTCCAACGAAATGCTGCTTGTTACCTCGAGGTAATTTTGATTGTTATTCTTATTTCAATTGATCCCTTGGAGGCTTGGATAGTACATGTTTGAAATTAAGAGAGATTCTGTAGAGGCCAAGGCAATTTCAAATTGTTTGCTCGATATCTACTTAGAATGTTAATGTTGGTTTAGTGTATCAATTCATAAGATTATTAGGATTTATTTGCAATTTGTAAAGCAGAGGACAGGGTGTGTTAGATGCTTAAGCTAATTTTAGATTTCTAGGCTCAAGTCACATTGAATTAGATTTTTTCTTTTTGTTTCCTTGTTCAGGAAGTTGAATCTGAAGAAGATGATAGAAATCTTGATATTTTGGTCGATTCATCGATAGCTCACTCAAAAAGAGAGATTCACAGAGTTCTTAAGTTCTTGGCGGTATCAGGTTCGGTTGCATTACTTGGTACTGATCCAGCTTTTGCGGCTTTGCAAATTCCCAGTATCACTTCTGTTGGAGACCTCGGAGACATTAGCTCAGGTTTTGCTTCGGTTAGAGAATCTTCCTTTTGCACAGAACCGAGAACTATGTCTTCTTCACTGCCAGTCCTGTAATATTTACGTTTTGCTTTGTCTCTGTCTCTCTGCAGGCGTTCTTGCTTATATTTTTTTCTGAACTTGGAGACAAGACTTTCTTCATTGCAGTATGATCTTGAGCTTTTAAAAGATATATCGAGATGTTAATCTACGCTTTACAAACTCCCTGTCCTCAAATATTCAGTTGATTGTGGTAAGTTTACATGCGTTTTGCTTAGGCACTTTTGGCAGCAAGGAACTCTGCTGCTACTGTATTCGTGGGGACTTTTGGCGCTCTTGGGTATGCTTTCTCTCTCAAACCGAGGCATTATGGTCCGTGAATCTTTTCTGAAACAAAATGTTACATTGAAATCTGGTGCAGAACGTTTATAAAATTTGGTAATTCTGTAGGATCATGACGATAATTTCTGTAGTGCTGGGAAGAACTTTCCACTATGTCGACGAAATTCTACCATTCAGGTTTGAAAACAACAGAAAAACTAAAATTCCAGGTTTAATAAGGTCCATGATGATACTGAACGTCAGTGACTTGAAAACACAGGTTTGGTGAAACCGATTTGCCTCTAGATGATATTGCAGCAGTCTGTCTTCTGGTAAAATCTTTATCCACCTCTCTAGGAATGTTTGGTTTGCACCTTTTGGATTTTCGGTTTAGCAAGTATATCTACCAAAGTGAAAGCAAATTTAGTTCTGACCCTTTTGGTATGAGTTTGATTTACAAAATTACCTTCAATTTGATGGCTTTTAATTGTCTCAGTTTGTATTAGGTTTCTTATGTAGAAAACGTTAACCGATTGAACCTGGCTTTTCTTTCAATTTGGATCATATCGTACAGGCCTAGTCTATGGCAGTGAAAATAGTATTAACAACGTTTGTTACATCAGGTTTACTTCGGTGTTTCAACTTTATTAGACGCTGTTTCAGATGAAGGTAAAGCAGATGAAGAACAGAAAGAGGTAATGCCCCTTTTAATCTTGCACTTTTATATTTCTATGCAACCTTCAAGAAGTCAATTTTCTGACTTTTTTTTTCTACAGGCAGAACTAGCCGTTTCAGAGCTTTCAGGTAATGGAGCCGGGATAGCAGCAGCTGCGAGTACCATCGTTAGCACCTTTGCATTGGTTTTTGTTGCGGAATGGGGTGACAAATCCTTCTTCTCAACAATTGGTGAGACTCAAAAGTTTCAACAATCATATGATGAATCAAACCTGGTCTAAAACTCCAAAAATATATGTGATCTTTTAATTGTTTGAAGCTCTTGCGGCTGCATCATCGCCATTGGGTGTCATTGCTGGAGCATTGGCGGGTCATGGTGCTGCAACTCTGGTGAGTTTTCTTTTTCTTCACTGACAGAAAAGGGTTGAAACTTTGATGTGTACAAATTAAAGATCCAAGCAACAAGGCCAGTCAAAAGCATCTTTAAGCAATATTAAGACTCCAAACCCCATCACAGATTAGATTTTCGATACTTTAGAAAATTGGACTCTAACTTGCAGCATGGTTTTGTTGATCGCAGCTTGCTGTTTTGGGTGGTTCTTTGCTGGGAAATTTCTTGTCAGAGAAGGTATTGCACTCGCTATCTGTGTATAGTTATACTTATATATGAAATTAGTTTAGAAATCATTATTGCACAAAGCACTTGAAAAATACTCCTTTACTTTCGTTATCAGTTTTAGATTTTTCTACTTGTCTAAGATTACATTTAGATTTTAAATATTAAGATTAGGAAGAATAAAATTTGATTTCTAGATAAAAGGAAGATAGGTTAAGAAGAATATTACTTTAATTATGTATTATATATAGCATATTAGTTTATAAGTATATGAAACAAATTCTAGGGCCTTTAATTATCATAAAAGTGTAGAGAGAATATACTAAATGCTAGCATATCCTAGGTTATATTCAGCTTTATTTATTACCCATAAAACTAGATTCTGTGGGCAATTTAGTAGCTTTAAGCTTAGTATACTTTTGGTTCCAAATCAGCTTTTGAGTTTTGGTTTAGTCTAAATATATCTTCTTCTTTTTTTTACTTTGTTCTGAGATGTAACTTGATATATAGAATGAAAAAGTGAGAGCAGTAGGGGAGATTTAAGGTTTATATTCTATGGCAAGTGGCTAAAACAAGCTTCTATGTTCATTGATCTTAAGTCTTCCACATCATTTGGTATCTATTCCTCACCCAATATAAAGAGTCAAAGTAACCTCTTTTATTGTTTTTATTATTCTTTCTTATGTCCGATCCAATCTGTCACCAACGCATCTTTATTCCCAAATAAATGGAAACTAGCCTGTGAATTAAAAGTCTACATTATAAGAATAGATCATTTTGTTTATGTTCAAAGGTTAAGAATAGAGGTTAGTGTTTATCTTTTTCAGTTTATGGTTTAGGGTAGTCCTGTGTATTCGATTTTTCAGTTCGGTTTAGGTCGGTTCTTTCAGTTTTTGGTTTTATTTTTCCGATTTTGGAGATGTGGTAATTATATAAGTACTGACTAAAATTTGGTTCGGCTCTCTTTCGATATTTGGTTCTAAATTGTTATTTGCATATCGAAACTTTATTGAGTACCTATTTTCAGTTTGATTCGGTTTTTTGGTTCCAATTTTTATGACCAAGACTAGGTTAGGGTTTAGTCTTCACTTCCGAGTTCAGAATATCGTTTTATTTATAAATATCAAGTTTTGATGTAAAGTTTAGACTATTTGAGTATTTTGGGAAGTCTTTATTTATAGAAGTATATAAGAGAGAGAGAGTGTTGTTTAGACAAAAGGTTTAAAATGTTTGTATGGTACAAAACAGGCAATTGCTTATGTCGGAGGAGTTTTGTTTCTCGTGTTTGCTGCTGTGACGGTGGCTGAGATCGTTACGTAAGTAACGAAACTAATATCTATCTTTATTTCTTGTATAAAAAATATGATGATTATTCAATTCATTTGCATGTTCAAATATTGTATTTTTCTGTATAACTATAATTTGGATTTACAATTTTCACAAAATGTTTGTATTTTAGTGGTTATAAAATTAACTTAGAGGTCAAGATAAGTGAGATGTTATGTGCGTCCAAACAGAACACGTGTTCGGGTCCGAGAAAGAATATAAAGAAGTCCTAACATGTTAGAGCATATTCTTCTTCTTATTCGTCATGTATAAAGTTGTATTTCAATATCATTTTTGTGTTTGTGTGCAATAATTTGTATCAAAAAGTTATAATTTTAAAACGCTTTTTGCAAGCTCCACTTACCAAATTGGTGTTTCTTTATTACCAAAATGTGTTTTTGTGAAAACGATTAGGAAAAAGTAGACTAAAAAGGTGTGTAATATATTGATTGAGATGCACTAATTCGTCATAAAAAGTTTCCTCAGCTGCTTTTAACACATGTTTCTATTTTGCAGTAGCTTAGTTTTTCTGGGTTATGAGTAGTTAATTTCAAGTTTCTGTCCTTGTTATTTCATATTTTTTCCATTTCACAATAAGTATACTTTAGGATAATTTTTTCATTTCAAAATAAGTGTCGTTTTAAATTTACGATATAACTTTTACCATAAATTGTCTAGTTTGATCTTATTATTAACCAATAAAAAAGAAAGAATATCAAGAGTCAATTAGTTTGTAGGGGTATAATAAAATTTTTAATATATTTTCTTAACTAGTGTGAAAAATAGCAGAACGACACTTATTATGAAACGTAGATAGTAATTATTTTTTGTTTGTGTTTTGGTTTTTTTTGTTCGAGTTTAGATTTCTAATTTGTATTATATATATCTGAAGATATTTATTTTTTCCATCAACTTATGTATTTGATATGATGTAATATTAGTATGAATCTACATAATTAGTTGGGAAACTTTTGTAGAAGTCTAACTTCAAAATTATTGGTAAAAAAATCACACTTAAAAAGTTGAAAATAAAATTAGAAATATTTGAATGAATGTAGTCGATTAAATAATTAAATGTCTAAATTACTAATATTTCACAGAAATTTGAATTATATCACTATATAATCCTGTATAATAGAGAGTTTGAGCATTTAGATCTCTTTAAAAATAAATAAGTTTGGAAAAATATATACAAAATTTTCTAAAAGTATAGAAGGAATTTGAGAATCAATACATTTGACCTTAAAAAGTAAGAAAATCTATTGAAATTGCAGTTTGCAACCTGAACCACTCTTTTATCAGACGTGGACCCTTTCACATCGTTTCCTGTTTTTGGACAGTGATAGAAATTATTAAGGCAAAACACTGAGACGACATCGTTTTGGTATATGGTTTTGTTTTAAATAAAAATAAAAAAAATGGTGAAATTAGGGAAATGGATTGTAGACCTTCCCCCGAGGGAATCAAAAGGGACCCACAAAGAGGTTGAAGTGGGACCCAAAATCATAATCACAGAAACCAAATTGAACGGTGACGAGCCGCTGCTGCTTCAGCCGCCACGCCCTGCGTTTTGCTGACGCTTTCAACCGCCATCTCTTTTAACTTCACCACGTCACCATAATTTATCTCAATTGATAATATCTAGCCCACGATTAGGAAAGCAAAAAATTATGTAAGTGATTTAAATTAAACAATTCGTATTCTAAAATCAAAAATAAACTAGAGAATGATTGATTTATTTAAGTCTCTCACAAAGATTTTTAATTTTCAAAACAACAAAAACAATTTCTAACCGATTCTCTAATTTAGTTATTTTTAACCATTACTAATCCATAAAGTTTTCAAAATTATTTAAAATAAATATTTGTGAAATAATTACAAAATTAGATTTTTTTTTGTTAAAAGCCTTTAGATATTTTCGACTAAAAAAGCCTTTAGACATTTAACACTTTATCAAAAATAAATCAATATATTTGTAATTTTTTCTATAAAAAAAATTGAGCCATTATATTTTGGAGAGTTTTTCTTAGTAGTTTAAAATGACTCAACTAATAAATTTGATATTACTTGTTTGATCGTTTTTACTATAGATAAAAACTTTTTTTTAAAAGTTTTAGGAGATTATTTTTAAATATGACTCAACTTTTGTAGATCTAATTGTTGAAAAAAACGAAATCTCTAGTTTTTCATTTTAATGAGTCAATGGCTATTTAGCTTAAACCTGTCAACAAATAATAAGATTGATAACTTTCACATATTGTATTGATCTATAACTTTTTATCCCCTAATTTTTATTATGTTTTTAAATGATTAAATTATTTTTAAAAATAGCTAAGAAATAGGTGGTCCAATTAGTTTGTCCCTGATTTAGTTAGACACCAAGTAAAGAGTTCGATTTCTGTCCAGCTTCAATTGGAGAATTTAGGCTATGGATCAGACTGTTGTTGATTCGATGGTTACTTGTTGACAAAAAAAAATTATTAAAAAATGTTATAATTTTAAAAATTATATTGTAATATTTTAAAAAATAGTAATAAGTATTTTGTTTTTCAACAGTTGATCGACAATGCCCGATTTATACTCTAAAGTCTACCCTTAAAATCTCTTTTTTAAGTTACTATAATGCAAAAATATAAATCAAATTTTGGTCCCAAATTATTAGCTCGATCATTCTAACCAACAGACTAAGAGCACAAGAGTAATAAGTATTTGTTAGAAAGACATAATTTGTCAATGAAAATACAGAAAGATGTGGAATATTACAACCAAGTGTCATGTTTTGACAGGTACTTACAAATAAATAATTGATAAATTGTCAGTATAATTATTTCTTTGAAAACCTTCATCAAAAATTAAAATAAAAACACAGAAAAAAATGAGAGAAGACATAAAAAGTAAAATAGCACGTGCGAAAGATTCTGAAGGCACGTGTGGGCATAAGAGTTCTTACCCTTTTGTTTCAGATTCGATTATTTCCACTCCTTTTAAAGCCTTTCTCTTTGCCTTTCTCTCCTATTTATACCTCTTTCAATCTCTCTCGCCGGCGATTGCTAATCCCTAGATTTTCACCACAACCCAAACACTCTCCTCAAGATTTTATTGCCCAATTCCTCAATTTCGTTTTTTCTGAGAGAGATAGACAGAGATTCCCGATTTCGTTATTGTTTGATGCCGTGAAAATTTCGTCATCAGATTCAAAATTCAGGTAATTCTTCATCACATCGGATTGTTTTTCATTATTCTTCGTTTGATTTGCATGTTTGTTTGATGATAAAGTCAGAGGATTGAGTTCTCTTTTTTTTTAGAGAAAAAAATTATTTCTCTGAGATCGATGTCTGGGAAATTGAAGTATTCTGTTTTTTTCGTTGTTCTGTTTCCTTATTCATTAATTAATTAATTTATTTCTGAAATTGGTGAAATTTGTGTCGGTTTAATTGGGAAAGACTTTAGTTTTTGAGCTACTCTGGTTTTTCATTTCTTTCTATTGATTTACGTTTCTTAATCTGCTTTTTATTAAAGCGATTGATGAGCTAGTGAATACAAATTAAAGCACTTCTTTGAGGAATATTCTTATTTCACAATCTGTTTATTAGATGTTATTTTGTCCATGAACGTTGAGGTTGACTAAAGAAATAGAAGAGTTGTGTTTTGAATCTGGGTTTATGTTTTGCTTGTTTTTGTCCTAAATTATGTGGTTTTCAGATAGTAACTGGTTTCAGTTTCTGTGTTCTGTTAATTTAGTAACCTGATTGAGTCTTGCAGTGTTCTTTTGGCATTTACTTATTTGTAATCTGTTATATGAAACAGGATGGTTAGCTGCAACTATAATCCTTTCGTGAAGGTTGAGAACTGACTTTGGTTTGAGAGCAACGTTTGAATCATCTGCTCAGGTTTGATTTAACTTTATTTGAAGATGGATCGCTGTGATACCTCAGGATTTGTAAGCGGCGGTGGAGATGCTTATGCTTATAAGGTTTTTTAACTCTTAGAGCTGTGGCTTATTCTCTTTATCCCGGAAGTAGTTGTGGTCTATTGTTGGCTTCCTGTCTTTGCTTTGGTGTAGTTGAAAAAAGCTTTTTACTGTATAAGTTGTGACCATGCATTCCAGATTTAACAACAGTGCTTTTGCTGGTGATTCTTCATCGAATTCTTTTAAGATATTGGGCCGTTCTCTTCAAGTTGAAGTCCCTGAGGCTGCAGATACTACTCTCCGTCTTGATTCCTTTGCCTCTCCATTGTCTAATGCTAAGGGAATCAAAAGGAAATGGAATCTGATTGATGGAACTGATCCTTTACTTTCCTTAAGACTCGGTCACTCATCAAGCTCTTCTGATAGCAAAGGAAGTTCTGCAACTGCTTGCACGAGTTTATCATCTGCTAAAGAAACTGAGGAGGCGTCCTCCATGGATATTGACCTTGACTTTACCCTTCATCTTGGCAACGAGAAATCTGCAGTTAGCAACAAAAAGCCAGCTCATTTGAAATTGAAAGGGTTGGAGATCCCCTCCCCAACATTTGATCTTGAATTGAGTCTTTCTGGTGGAGGATCCTGCCATGGTGGAGTATCCTGCCAATCTGAGATTACTGCGATTCAGCACCACGCCAACCGATTTCAATCTCTTGCGGAAATGCTACGCGCAACTAATGAAGAATCCACACCATGTAGTTGGAAGCCAGGGATTGGATTACCAACATTGCAAGCCTCGTCAAGCAAAGAAACAAGTTCCTTCTTAGGCCATGTCCCAAAAAATGTCATCATACCTGCTGCTCATGTTCTGGAATTGTCATCCAGCACGACAACAACAACACCAATAAGCTCGGGTACATGTACTTCCGGTTTAACTCAGCAGCTGAAGCCACAGCTTAAGAATTCTTCTAGTTCCAAGTTATGTCAAGTAGAAGGATGTCAAAAGGGAGCAAGAGGCGCTTCTGGTCGTTGCATTTCCCATGGTGGTGGACGTAGATGCCAGAAACATGGTTGCCACAAGGGTGCTGAAGGTCGGACTGTGTACTGTAAAGCTCATGGAGGTGGTCGTCGATGTGAATTTCTTGGATGCACCAAAAGTGCAGAAGGCCGTACTGATTTTTGTATAGCTCATGGAGGTGGCCGAAGATGCAGCCATGAAGATTGTACACGAGCTGCTCGGGGAAGATCAGGACTCTGTATCCGGCATGGTGGAGGAAAGAGATGTCAAAGAGAAAACTGCACTAAAAGCGCTGAAGGCCTTTCCGGACTCTGCATCTCTCATGGTGGTGGTCGTAGATGTCAATCTAACGGGTGCACAAAAGGAGCACAAGGGAGCACAATGTTCTGCAAGGCACATGGTGGTGGTAAACGGTGTACACACTTGGGTTGTACCAAAGGTGCAGAAGGAAGCACGCCATTCTGTAAAGGACATGGTGGAGGTAAAAGATGTGCCTTCAAAGGAGGTGAACCTTGCTCTAAGAGTGTTCATGGAGGTACCAATTTCTGTGTGGCCCATGGCGGTGGTAAGAGATGTGCGGTTCCCGAATGCACAAAGAGTGCTAGAGGAAGGACTGATTTCTGTGTCAGACATGGCGGAGGAAAGAGATGTAAGTCTGAAGGATGTGGCAAAAGTGCTCAAGGTAGTACTGACTTTTGCAAAGCACACGGAGGAGGGAAACGATGTGCGTGGGGTCATCCTGAGTCTGAGTTTGCAACACAGTCTTCTTCTGGTCCATGTACCTCGTTTGCTCGAGGTAAGACTGGTCTTTGTGCACTCCATAATACTCTGGTTCATGATAACCGGGTTCACGGAGGAATGACTGTAACATCAGAGGTCCAAGAACCGAGACTGAGCAGCGAAACAGAGAATGAAGAAGAGTTTAGTGGTTCTCATGACATGAACATCGATGCAATGAGAGCGAGAAGTGCTTCTGGATCACCAGAGACTGATGTTGATCTCAGTGAGTATGGAGCAGGGTTCGGGTTAGCTCCAGAAGGAAGAGTCCATGGAGGAAGTTTGATGATGGCCATGTTGGGTAGAGACGGTGGATCTGGCTCTAGCAATGAGCAGGTGAGGCCTAAGAGGTGGGTGTAAGTTGTCTTCAGTTTGCTTCCAGTCTTCAATTCGAGTGCGTGTGGAATGTGAGAGTCTTGTGTCTGTTCTAGTTTTAGGTTTGTTTAGAGAGTCAAACCAAAAACGATCCAAAGTATGTGTCTTATTATCTTGTAGATATTGAATTAAGGGTCAAGCAAGTTTATTGTGATGTATGTGAATTATACAGGTATAAGCCCACCTGTGAATTATCAAAACAGTCTTATGATGGTGATGATAATAAAACTTTTCTCTTTGTTTGTCATTTGTATTCTCTTGTTCAAAATAAATTTATAAGTCTAACAAATTTAAAATTTATAAATTCAGTAAATAATCAGGAATATGGAATGAAAAATGATTTAAAATTCTATATTACATATATTTTTGATAAAATTAAAATATATAACGTCAAAATTATATAAAAAAATACAATTAACCAAAGAAATCAGAAATCGTCTCACGAAAAAAGAAAAAAAGAAAAGGGATTCTCTTTGACCTAGCCGTCTTGCCTCTTTTTTGGAGTTGGCGACAGTAGTTCCTATAGCATCAGCGTCCACTCCCTTCATCTTATCCCTATTGTTAGGGTTATTGTTTTGTTTTACATATGGCATAATTTTACCCGTTATTATGAGATTTTCTTCTTTCTCCTTTTAGTATCATTTTGGCCATGTTTAGATGATTTTAATATTGTTAGGTTGACGATCGATTCTTCATATCTGCTCATATTTCCTTGTGTTGCACCATCATCAGAGACTCTTTTTTTAGGATTCTTTACTGGCGATTGTTTCATGTTCGACTGTAATTTTTCATGTGCTGCTATAGTGCATGTGGATAAATTTCAAGAAAACATGGTTGAATCTTGAGGCGTTGAAGTTTTCGGAGTAGCAAATCGGCGGTGTTTCCTCTTAACCGTTTTTCTGGTGTTGATTTCAAATTTTGGTGGAGTAGATCTGGTTGTTTGTTTGCTTGGTTGCAAGCGGTTTGGACTGAAGATCGGTGACGACGACCACATAGAATCATGATCTTTCCAACCTAGAGCAAATGCTTTTTGGACCATTGTTGAGTCTATTTTCATATTATATATCATTGTAATATGTAGTTTCTGACTTTCGGTCTTTTTAATAATATTATAATTTTCAGGCGTTAAAAAAACCAAAGAAATAGATTTAGTATAAAAAAAGACCATGTAAAGGCTATAACCCACATGTTTTGATCAAAAAAAATTGAAGTCCAATAATATAAAATGACTATTTAAAAGTTATAATCTACATATTTTGATCAAAAAAATTTCTAAACCAAAAAATGTAAAATCTACAAATTACAAATTGAGGAAAAAATAATTTTCTAAAGACTAACTCACATATTTTGGTGATATAATTTCTAAACTCATAAATATAAAATCTAAAAATTACCAAAAAAAAAATTTGAGTAAACAATGACTTTCGAAAGAATACAACCCCACATATTTAAATAAAAAAATCTTATAAGCCCAAAAATATAAAATCTATAATTACCAAAAATTACAAATTGAGTAAAATCTGAATTTTCTTAAAGCTATATTGCCCATATATTTATGATCAAATATAATTTTCTAAACCTAAAAAAAAAATTCAGCAAAATACCCAAAAAATCATAAACTAAGTTAATAAGTGATTTTATTAGTGCTACAACACACATATTTTGATCAAAATAAATTTCTAAACTCAAAAATATAAATCTACAAAATAAAGTGCAAGTTTTTATAATTTTGAAACTGTTTTCNNAAGTGGGATTTGAACCCACGCCCTCTTTCGAAGACCAGAACTTGAGTCTGGCGCCTTAGACCACTCGGCCATCCTGACTTGATGTCTCAATTTGTAAATTTTGGTATATAAACAATTCTAAAAATACAATTTAATAAATTTGTGAATCGGCCCATTAAGACAATTTTTAGGACCATAACAATAGCCCATTTAATTATTAATTCAACACAAAAAGATTTGTAAGCGTTACGCTCATGTATGTCAATCAGATGAGTTAATGCCTACGCTTCTGTGAAGACAGGATAAAGCCATACCTTTGGATCTAAGCCGTCAATTTATCCCATACGTGGATATTACTTTCTAATCCAACGGATTAAAAATGAGCCACGTCTTCTAGATCTAACTATCTAGATTCTGCTTTCTTATATTATAAGGCTTTTGTCCTTTGTATCTAATTTTGTGCCACACTTTTATGTGTACCAAAATCTTATATACTACCTTTATGGCACAAATCTAATTTATAGACCCCTCCAAAACTTAGGTAATATATTACTTAAATGTTGCACCGTCAAAAAAAATTTGAACCTAGATAACATAATACTATTAATTTCGTTCTATCATAACACAAAATTTTCGTTCTATAATTACCAGATAACCGAACTACCTTATCCGAGCCGAACTGAACTACCTTGTCTACATAAATGTTTTGCCATTCACTATATCAAATTTTGTGCATTTAAACAATAAAACATAAATTTTAATGCCCTAGATCATTAACTCGTGATAATACTTCTCGAGTAGCAAAATTTAATGTTTATATTGATAAGAATAGGATACATATCCGGGGACTAGAATGATAATTTTGAAAATATCAGGGAATAAATAAAAGAAACTGTGAAAATAAAGAACATTAGAGAAAGAAAATGAAACATCGAATAAAAAACTGCCAAAACCAACACACGCACCGTTAATATAATGACACCTAAGTAAAGTCTCTGTAATGACTCATCAGTTTTTCATTTGTATGTAATACACTCCTCATCTCATGCCCATATGATATGAGTCATATCTCCATTGCAATAACAAAAGAAAAAACAGACAATCGATCGTAAATATCTTCAAAAACAAAAAGCTAAATCTCTCCGGTGATAAAGTGTCAGTTAATCCAGTTTTTACGGTTATGCGATTTTCAGACAGTTGAATCACTAGGACCAAAGTCTCTGGATATATCAGGTTTCAGAAGTTAGATACTGTAAAGAGAAGAGTTAAGAGATATCTTACAGAAAAAAGGTTTGAAATTTTCTTGTTGAATGTAGTTTGAAAGTTTCTGTTAAATTCTTGATAAATTTAAGTTAAAATAGAAATTATGGTTGTTGATATATATTTAGGTGCTTTTTATTTTTTTGTCAAGTATATTTAGGTGTTACCCCGACCAAAAAAATATATATATTTTAGGTGTTACGATAATCTTTATTTGTATCTTAAATTTAAACGCATTTTCTGCTGAAAATTCTCGAGAAATTCAAGATAGAATATATATATATATATATATGTTACGATTATCATCTAAATTTTTGGTAGAAATTTTCATTTGTAGATAATAAATAATCTGTTTTTGTATTTAGTTTGATAGATTTGGTGTTTGGAAGATTAAATGGATAGCAAACAGATGTTATTGTCTGCGATCGGAGTTGGAGTTGGAGTTGGTGTGGGTTTGGGCTTAGCTTCAGGTCAAACCGTCGGAAAATGGGCCGGCGGGAACTCGTCGTCAACCACCACCGTCACGGCAGATAATATGGAGAAGGAGATTCTCCGTCTAGTTGTTGACGGCAGAGAAAGTAAAATTACTTTCGATGAATTTCCATATTATCTTAGGTAACTTTAAATATATTATTTACATTGAATTACTTGTGATGAAATTTTTATATTGTTTCCGAATTTCAAGATGATAATACGAATAAAGAAATGATAACAAAATAATGAGTCATCGATTTTTTTAAAATTATAATACAAAAATGGATAAGGTATTCATTGGAGTGATAGAAGTAAAGTGAAGCATGTGAATTTCTGTTATGATTTTGATTCTGACACGTGTAGATCTTTATACTAAATGTATGAAACATTTACATGTTATTTTTGTTTATGAATGATTTGGAATGGTGCAGTGAACAAACACGAGCACTTCTAACAAGTGCAGCTTATGTCCATTTGAAACACTTTGATGCTTCAAAATATACGAGAAACTTGTCTCCTGCTAGTCGAGCCATTCTATTGTCTGGTCCTGCAGGTTAGTTTTCGATATTGCGATTTTTGATCTTAGTCTTGAACCGATCTGTTGATGTTTTGGTCTTGATTTTGTGTACATGTAGAGCTTTATCAACAAATGCTAGCCAAAGCTTTAACTCATTTCTTTGAAGCCAAGTTACTTCTTCTAGACGTTAACGATTTTGCTCTCAAGGTTTGTGCCCTAAAGCTCTGTTTATTACTCTTGAGTATTGTTTAATATGAACCTTAATCTGCTAAATTGTGTTTGCAGATACATAGCAAATATGGCAGTGGAAGTACAGAATCATCTGTAAGTAGTTTACTAATTTGGTTTGTGAATTGATTATGGTTTCTTGTAAATTATGTAAACCGGATATTCAGTGTTTGTTTTTGGTTATTTTAGTCATTTAAAAGATCTCCCTCAGAATCTGCTCTAGAGCAACTATCAGGATTGTTTAGTAACTTCTCCATTCTTCCTCAGAGAGAAGAGCCTAAAGGTAATGATAAACTGGCTCTGCTCAACCTTATAATGGACATGGTGATTCAATTAGCTTCAATACTAGTTTGGATTTTCATCAGTTCTATGACTAATATTAACACTGTACGTTGATGACATTTGTTTAGCTGGTGGTACCTTGAGGAGGCAAAGCAGCGGTGTAGATATCAAATCAAGGTCAGGTTTCAATGTGCTTTTACTCTTAAAATTCAAGCAATGCCAATAACTGTTAATGTCTATTGTTTAACCGTTTGAGTTGTGATCTGTGCAGTCCAATGGAAGGCTCTAGTAATCCTCCAAAGCTTCGTCGAAACTCTTCAGCAGCAGCTAACATTAGCAACCTTGCATCTTCATCAAATCAAGGTAAAATGCTTCACATACAATAAATTGGATATCTCTGATACATCAAGTCATCAACTAATATTTGATCTGTGTTTCAGCGCCATTGAAGCGCACTAGCAGTTGGTCTTTTGATGAAAAGCTTCTCATTCAATCTTTATATAAGGTAATGTATAAAATTTTGGATTTGGCTTTGTTCTTTGTGAATCTTATGTATAATATCTTGCAAATACAAAGTGCAGGTTTTGGTTTATGTCTCCAAAGCGAATCCGGTTGTGTTATATCTTCGAGATGTTGAGAACCTTCTGTTCCGGTCACAGAGAACTTACAACTTGTTCCAAAAGCTTCTCCAGAAACTCAGTGGACCGGTCCTCATTCTCGGTTCAAGAATTGTAGACTTAACGAGCGAGGAAGCTCATGAAATTGACGAGAAGCTCTCTGCTGTGTTCCCTTATAATATCGACATAAGACCGCCTGAAGATGAGAACCATTTGGTAAGCTGGAAATCACAGCTTGAACGCGACATGAACATGATCCAAACTCAGGATAATAGGAATCATATAATGGAAGTGTTGTCAGAGAATGATCTTATATGTGATGATCTCGAATCCATCTCTTTTGAGGATACAAAGGTTTTAAGCAATTACATTGAAGAGATTGTCGTCTCTGCTCTTTCTTATCATCTGATGAACAACAAAGATCCTGAGTACAGAAATGGAAAACTGGTGATATCTTCTACAAGGTTATTAAATACCCTAACTTGTTTCACAAACAAGCTTCTAGGCTACAGTTACATTAGTACTGATATATTCTTTCTTGCGAGGTTAGTTTATCGCATGGATTCAGCCACTTCAGAGATGCTAAAGAAAGCGGTCGCGAGAAGCTGAAGCAAAGTTCTAAGGAAGAAAGGCCCAAGGTCCTTCTCTATTTAGCTACACACAGATGATTAAGACAGAACCAGAGTAAAACAATTGCTGAAACATTTGTCCTTTGTTCACTGTTCCAGGAAGTAAAAGCTGAATTATTGGCTGATGTCAAGCCGGAGACAAAACCAGAGAATGTTACAGCCCCAAGCAGCAAGAACGAACCAGAGAAGGAAGCTAAACCTGAGAAAGTAACCCCAAAAGCTCCGGTTAGTTTGATTTATATATGGTTTGTGTATTTTATGATTCATGGAATTTGAGAAGAACTCTTGTAAATTGTGTTAACTTATGGAACAGGAAGTTCCACCGGATAATGAGTTTGAGAAACGGATAAGACCTGAAGTAATTCCAGCAGAAGATATCAAGGTCACCTTCCAAGACATTGGAGCGCTTGAAGACGTAAAAGAATCACTACAAGAGCTTGTAATGCTTCCTCTTCGTAGACCAGATCTTTTCACAGGAGGTCTCTTAAAGCCCTGCAGAGGAATCTTACTCTTTGGTCCACCGGGTACAGGTAAAACAATGTTAGCTAAAGCCATAGCTAGAGAAGCAGGAGCAAGTTTCATAAACGTTTCGATGTCGACTATAACTTCAAAATGGTTTGGAGAAGACGAGAAAAATGTTAGGGCTTTGTTTACTCTAGCTTCCAAGGTTTCACCGACGATTATATTTGTGGATGAAGTTGATAGTATGTTAGGACAAAGAACAAGAGTTGGAGAACATGAAGCTATGAGAAAGATTAAGAATGAGTTTATGAGTCATTGGGATGGGTTAATGACTAAACCTGGTGAACGTATCTTAGTTCTTGCTGCTACAAATAGACCATTTGATCTAGACGAAGCCATCATCAGACGATTCGAGCGAAGGTAAAACCTTAAACCAAAAGTTATGAATCCAACTTTGAGCAGCTTATGAAATGTAATATTAGTTTCTGATTGTTTGTTTGGTTTACTTGGTTAGGATTATGGTGGGACTACCAGGTGTAGAGAACAGAGAGAAGATTCTAAGGACATTGTTGGCGAAAGAGAAAGTAGATGAGAACTTGGATTACAAGGAACTGGCATTGATGACAGATGGTTACACAGGAAGCGATCTCAAGGTTCTGTCTTTTGTGTCTTCTCTGTGATTAAAGAATCCGTAGTAAAAAGTATATAACTTGACAGTTGATTTGATTGAACAGAATCTGTGTACAACTGCGGCTTATAGGCCTGTGAGAGAGCTTATACAGCAGGAGAGGATCAAAGATATGGTACAAGTTTTGAAATTTTCAGAGCTTTGCTTATTTGGATTCATTTGATGGTTAACCGAATTTGGTCTTGAAGGAGAAGAAAAAGCATAGAGAGACGGCAAAAGCCAGTGAAGAGAAGGATGAAGAGAAAGAGAGAGTTATTACACTTCGTCCATTGAACAAACAAGACTTTAAAGAAGCAAAGAATCAGGTGATTGGTTTTGTTACATGTTTTGTCTGTGAATGGAATGGCGTTTGCGTTTTGAAACGTTTTTGAAATTGGAAATTCAGGTAGCGGCGAGTTTTGCGGCTGAAGGAGCAGGAATGGGAGAGCTAAAGCAGTGGAATGAGTTGTATGGAGAAGGAGGATCTAGAAAGAAAGAACAACTCACTTACTTCTTATGAAGATGATAATGAATCATGATGATAGTGATGAATTATAAAATTTGGAATGTAATCTATATTTTGGTGACTTGTGTTTTCGACTTAATAAAAGAGGAAAAATAATAACTACATCTATCTGCAATTTGGAATGATAATTTTCTAAATCTCTGAAAATAAGAAATCATAAGAGGTAACTTGGAAAGAAAGTTATTGGTACAAGATATCATAAAATTTCTTAACTTCTATAGATTAAGATTCGATAATGGATGGATATAATTAGAGAGTTAAATCGATAAATCTTTGGACCCCAGCCTTTGGTTATGTGGCTTATACATTTCGCAAAATCTCTGTACATTTATTTAGTAGACTTCAATCAAAGAAAATGTCTTTTCTTTTTCACTCCAGTTACATTGATAAATATTGTAATCTAACCGATCCTATCCTTCCAATTATCAATGTTACCCAGTTTTCGAAAAAAGAAATTCAGTATATTAATGGGTGTAGTTGTGAACATGAAACGACATGATGTTGTGATTTCTTTTCACAAGATGGAATTGCGTCGGATTCCATTTGATATCTACTATTTCAGTCTTTTGATGAAATGTTTATACGACTATTATAACTTGGTTTATGCTTTGTCTACATTTGGTAAGATCACAAAACTTGGTTTGCAGTGTGATGTTGTGATTTCTTTCTTTCACAAGATGGAATTGCGTTTGACTCCATTTGATAAAAAATATTATAAAATATGTTTTATAAAAAAATATTCTATGAAATATGTTCATCCGAAAAATAAAATAAATGAAAGATGATGACAATTTAGTTAAATTTGTTGTGATAGTGTAATTACTGTACAACAAACAAAAGATAATATTAACTAAACTAAATTTGCATAACAGAATCTTGGTAATCAACAACTATCTTGGAAAAACATTGTTGTATCAAAATTTTATCAAAAAAATTATATATTTTTGTATTTAAGCCTTTACTCAAAATTACAAAGTATTAATATAATCAAATTCAATCAATTTGGTACAAATCCATTGTCCTTCATCTTACGGAATAAATCATATACCTTTGAAACTGCATCTTTTACACATAATTCAAATATCATTATACTGTAAGTTTGAACATCATGCTCACCATACCATTGATGAGAAGACTACAAAACAAGTCACATGCTTTGTCCACTTTATTACCCTTGCATAGTCCATCGATGATGATGTTATAAATAACATTATCAAAATCTTACTCTTTTTGATAAGCTCAAAACAAGTCTAATGACTCTACTAGTTTTCCATTTTCGCATAAACCAGATAGCAAAATGTTGCAAGTTATGGTATCAAGACACACATCTCCCGGAAATATGTTGAAGGTTATAACATCTACTATATCATGCAACAATCATTCAGCATCATTCCATCTACCAGATGTACAAAAAGAGTCTATCATACAGTTGTACCAAAACACATGTGGCTGAATTCCATTCTCAAACATTTTATTTAAGAGACTATGAGCATCGCTATGGTACCCAGCTTTACAAAGATGATCAATTATGGCATTATAGATTACATTATCGGGTTTGATGTGGCTTTCATCCAACTTCCTCAGCAGATTCATGGCCGAGACAATGTCTCTTATCTTACGCATTCCACTGACAATGGTTCCATAACAAACCTCGTCAGGTTGATAACCGTTACCTACCATTTTATTAACCAAAGCTAGTGCCTCAAAAACTCGACCTTCTAGACAAAGACCATTCATTAGTGTGTTGAATGTTATGACATCTGGTGAACAACCTATTTTAATCATATGAACAAGTATATTTATTGCTTCCATACCCCGGCCATCACGGCAAAGACCATTCATCAGTGTGTTGAATGTTATGATATCTGGTCTACATCCTGCTTCATCCATCTGATTAAGCAGAGATACGGTTTCAGAGATCCTATCTTTGAGACATAAGCCGTGGAGCAGAGTGCTTAACGCAACAACATCATACTGCAAACCAAGTTTTGTGATCTTACCAAATGTAGATAAAGCATAAGCCAATTTATGATAGTCGCATAAACATTTCATCAAAATACTGCAGCAGTAGATATCAAATGGAATCCGACGTCTTCTGAAAGAGAGAAATCACAACATCATGTCGTTTCATGTTCACAACTACAGCCATTAATTTACTGAAATTTTAAGTTTTTTTCTTTCAAAAATTGAGTAAGATTGATAATTGAAAGGATAGGGATATGTTAGATTACAAATTTTAGTTTTGAGTATTCACTGATTTATCTTTTATGTATTCCAAAACACAGGATCATAATTCATTCTTCATTTAAATTTCATATGCTATAAAATTTGGTTAAAACCCAAATAAAATCCATATAGTTAAGAATAGAGAGAGTAAAAGCTGATAACTGATAACCAAACAGCAGCTAAAATCAAATCAACAAAACAGTGCTTCGAGATTTATATATCAATCTTGAAGTTTCTTAAGATGATACACACAAACTCTAATCCATCTTCTTGTAAAAAGCTCCTTTAGGGATTTTGCTCATAACCTTACTCAAAACCTTTGCATCAAACACAATGTATTGCTTCTTCATTTCCCTCATTGCCTTTTCACCAAAGTCATCTACTTTGTCTTCATACTTTTCATACAATGCTGGTACAGTGAAGAGAATTACAGTTGCTGACACCATAGAAAGAATCAAATCAGATTTTCGAAACATGATTGGTCATGAAGTTTGTCAATTGAATGCAACTTAGAGTGTTATAGTTTGTTACCAATATAGATTAAGGTCAAGAAGCTGCAGGAGCTACCAACTTTAGACAAAACCCATAAACCAGCAATCACCTAAAATATAAACAATGTTAGAATACTGAGAAACCAACAACTCTAACTATCAACAACATAACTTGAACAAGAAAGTGATTACCAATAGAAACTTCTTGAGATCTCTTCCTGATGCAATGTCTCTAAGAACAGTAAAACCTTTATTGATTTCAATTCTTAATCCAGAAGCCAGCTGAAGAACAACTTCCTCAGGTATGTGAACTTCAGGTATATGAGGAGGTGACCTGTAAATGTAATACTTAGCATTAATGGCCATAGATTAACATCAATCTCACAGTAATGATAAATATTAAGCCATTGATGAACTTACTTGTGAATAAAGGTAGAAGCACTAGACCACAAAAACAATACTGCAAGAGTAAGAATTGAAATGTGGCCAAAAAGAGTAAGGAGATTATATTCAAGTAACTCGAATAAGATCCAAGAGATAGTTGCAGCACCCAACACTCCTCCTGATACCTTCTTGTTCCTCCAAAGGAAAATGTCGGCAGCTAAATCAAAGCAAACCAAAAATCAAAACCATTCCACAAATCCTCACAGATTACAGAATTAGATTGCCTCTAAACTCAACAACAAGCTTACATTCAAGCAACAAATCTAATTCAACAAAATCAATAACCAGTATATAGTAATCCTTATCAACTATGCATTTACAAAAAACCTTCATATTCTATCAGATCCGATCAGAAAAACAATCTAAAAACCAATCAGAGAAGCTTAACCATGTAAAACTTAAGAGCAATCAAGAGAAACAAAATAGAAATCTAGAGAAGAAAACATAGAAAAGAGAGATCCATACGTTTTCCTCCACCAAAAACCTTATGAAGAGGCTGTTCTCTTCCAAAAAGACGATAAATCTTCGTCTTGAGAGGTGACGAATCCTTCTTCTCGTTATCTGAATCAGAAGAAGATGAAGAAGAATCATCATGACCATGGATCTTCTCAGCTATCTTCTCCATGATAGATTCCTCGTGCTTATGCTCTTCAGCCATTTGTAACTTTTCCTTGAAACCTCCGCAAAAACACTAAACACTTTCTGATTCAGTAGTGAGAAACGGAGAAGAAACTGTAAAGTCTTTTACAGTCTCTTCACTTCTAAATAAGAGCGTTTATTACAGATTCAATCTCATCCGTCGATTTATATTAATTCAATCTTCACCGTTGGTGTCACGACCATGTAATAAAATAGTTTATTTTGTACAAAACAAAATAATTAAATAAATAACAGTAACATGTTTGAGACGGAAGACAAACGACCGTTAGATAACTACTGTTTATTCAAATAAATTCTCTGTTAGTGAAGCGTTAAATGTCAACATCTCTGGTTGAGGAGAAGGTAGGTGTTTAGAGACGACGTCGTTTGACATTCATGGGCCAAAAACAAAATTACAATGAGATATCATTTAGGCCTAAGAGAATTTTTATGGGCAGGCCCAAAAAGTGAATTGCAATAATAGAATTTTCACCTTTATCCTAGCTATATTACTTTTACAATGGTAAAATATCTAGTGACAAATAATATTGAGATTTTAGTTTGATCCAAGAAATAAGAAAGATTTGTGAAAAAAAATTTCCATCAAACTAGGAAACTAATCTCTTTTAAAAAGTTGTATTTTATATATATTGTCTTTCATATCGAAAATCAATTTCATATAACTCTATAACATTGCATTATAGAGTTTAAAGTTTTAACTATGGATTGAGGTTTATCAAAATAATTGATATAATAACATAAACTATACTTTTATGTATGTTTTTTTATCAATAATTATATCGACAAAATCACAATTAAAATTAAAGTTTTCTTAAAACTCCTAATAATATTATTATGTGGAGCAAACTTAATTTTTTAAAGTTGAATTCAGGTAAAGAATACAAGTCAACAATTTTTTAAAAAATTTCATATGTCTAAAATACTAAACAATTATCTTAATTAATGTATAAAATATCATTTGAAATGATATTATATGTTTATATATTTATATATATATATAATGATATTATATGTTGGCTCCGAAATTATATACACGATCGAATTAAAGAAAAAGGTATATAGGTTGGCAAATCAAATCTATAGGGCTTACTATTGCTACATCATGCCAAACAAATTAGGCAGACAAGATCAGATTTTCTTAGGGTAGTAATATTATTCTCATGGTAAAGTTATCATATGTCTATACCTATAAGTATCTGAAATGATTATTTTGGGAT
Source organism: Lepidium africanum (assembly GCA_900406405.1). Taxonomy (NCBI): domain Eukaryota; kingdom Viridiplantae; phylum Streptophyta; class Magnoliopsida; order Brassicales; family Brassicaceae; genus Lepidium; species Lepidium africanum. Next base: position 15,741 of record OVAX01001748.1, on the reverse strand, counting down.
CATCATTTAATTAAATGTTACATAATTGTTTTAATCATTGAATTTGATGGAATATAGCTAAGATACAATGAAGCGTTTTTATTTGACCACCAAACATATGATCTTTGTTACTATTTTTTTTTAGAAAGTCAGAAATTTTGGATCTTTTTCAATTTGATTAATTTGCAAAATCACTATGAATGTATACACTTTATTACCATGTATCAATCCCAAATAGTATATAACTTTATAGTTTGGAGGAAATCCACAAAAGCTGAATTTCAGGAAGCCTATATCAAACAATAAGAGACTAGCTTCTTTGACTTACTTTTGACGTTGCTTTTGCCCTTTTTGAATTTGTTAAAGCGAATTAGAAGAAACAAAAACAACATACATTTTTTGTTTCTTTAAAGAGTGGCTCCCATTAATAATCTAATATAAATAAATAAAGCTACATAAAGAAACATTAAATGATATTTTATGTAGAAATGAAGTGATATTTTGGAAAATCAAATGTCACGTGGCCTAGCATAAATCCACTAAAAACAGACGTACTTGGATCGAGTCTCATCATTTATATTATGTAATAATTTGGCTACAAAATTAGTTAGTTGTGGCCGAATATTGACCAAAAAAAATACAGATTTCTGCATCAAAGTTTGATTATAAACTGTGATAAATCCTAAAAATTGGTTAGCATTTTTGCCTCATATAAAAGATTTTTGAAGAGATCAAAAACTTATGTCGATGTTTTCGATTAATCTAATCTCTAACCTTTTAAATTTTAGAATTGAGTATATAGTAATATGTTGAAGGGTTTGGTCAGAGATTTTATTTTCTTAGACATTTCTCTGCCATCATACCTTATTAATTAAAGAATTTTGGTTGAAAATAGTAATTATTTAGTTTTGCATAATAAGAGTTAGAGTTTAGAAAACTTGTAATTGCATATGGATTTTATCGATTAATTATTGAAGAAAAAACTAAGCTATGAATCCATTAGTGCAGTAGAAATGAAATTGAAGTGATTTCATGAATTGGATTAAATGGGTTCATTACACCTAAGAAGCTTATATATATATATATATATATACTATATTACCAATAAAAAATAGTTAGAAAAATTAAATAGATCATACGAAATTACGTACATATGAATAGTGAAAGTGCCCATTAACTTTACTGTGATATTGGGAACTTATGAGGCCCATTAAAGGAGGATGATAATGGAACTTTTGGGTCCACATAGAGTGAATCTGACGGTCTAAAATCTTCACCAAATAATGATGATGTTAATAATACGTCTTGGAACTATAAACTTTACACATATATTGTGCGTATTTTTTACAACTAGTAATTTTAAACATTATCCAGATTCTTTGGAATCAATTCACTACGTTTAATATAATTTCTTTGGTGCCACCATCGATTTTGTACATTTTTCATTGATTAATAGACTTATAATAGTAGTATGTACCACAATCTCGTAAACTTAAACTAACGTAGCTGGAGAATATACAGTTCAAAATCATAAAACATAAAGTACATATGATATAAATAAAAATATTGTATAAAATAAAGATTCGAAATGAAAATTTTAATGATGATTCAAACTCAACAATTAGATCAATATAGTTTAGTTTATACCTCTAATTCATCTATAAAACTGTCTACTAATTGAACACCATATATCTGAGTTATCAACTAAGACATATAACCACTACTAAAACAACTCAATAATATAAAACTCTTTCTAAAACTATAACTTGTAGTTCTTAGTTTATAATTATAATTATTATTCGATTAGGATTTTTTAATTGATAATTTCGGGTTGACAAACAAAAAAGATCAACTAAAATAATATTACATGCGCTGAATTGTTCTCAGCTTAGTGGTTAGGATGATCCAGTTAATGATTTGACACCAAAATTCGATTCTTACCCACTGCATTATGGTAGCTTACAAAAAAATTTTAGATGTGGATTTTAAGCTACGAATCGGGCCTTGTCGATCAAATATAAAAAGAATAAAATATTACATGAAAATTAGTACTACGAGGCATCAATTTGAGTAAACTAATTTTGTTTTTAACTTGAAAACGATCAAGAACTGTGTATTTGGTTAATGGTTAATTTTCTATCTTTACTATAATTTGATTCCAAAAAATTTTATACCTATGTGTAATATTGTTTATGTTTGGGTTGGATTTTGTGGATCTCAATATATATATCTCTATGAGAAAAGAAAAGTTAAAAACGCTAATGGCTTGCACTGTAACGTATGCAAGTGTTCCAATCTTTGTTAATGGGGTAATAAAGCTTAGTCATGGTAGCTATTAGGCCTGGGTTTTCGGTCCAAATCGAACCGAACGGTTTGGTTTATTTGGTTATCAAAATTTTCGGTTTTTCAAAATTAATTCTGAATTAAAACAAAAAATTTATTTCGATTCGGTTTGGTTTCTTAATCAATTATATCGGTTTGATTTTCTCGGTATGGTATTTTGGTATTTTTCAAGTTTTTTTTGGGTTTTCAGTTTTTTTGAATTTTTTTTTTTTGATTTTAGTCCGGTTTAAAACTAAATTTTTGATTTTTTTAAATCGATCGGTTCTGAGTAATCGAACAGTCCAAACCAAAAATCAAATTTAAAATTAAATGACTTCTGATCGGTTTTTGACTAAAACCCGAAACCTAAAACCAAAAATTTTGGTTCATCCGGTTTGGTCCAATTCAGGTTATACGGAAGGCCCGGACGTAGTAGGTATAATGTTACAAATTGCATTAGCTTGTGTTTCAATTTCAATATAATTTACATGAAAGAATTATTGATATGAGCTCTCTCTATATATCTATGTACTCGATGGAGTAGAAAGTAAAAGAGTACGTATATAATACATTATTGATGATCTCTGACCTTTTGGTCTGACTATCTCAGTCTGAAAGTCACGTGTCTGACTTGCTCCCTAACTCTCCGGCCACGTTTTTCTCTTATTTATCTCTTTTGGCTCTATTTCTTTGTATAACGACGTATACATAAACTAGATTTGACGTTATATAAATATTTATGACACATCAAATTTTTTTTATTGTAATTAAATAGATATTTAATACAGATACAAAAAAATGACAGCATCCAAAGCGTTTTGTGTATGTGTGTGTCCTTTACCATTTATAATCGGTTCTTAGTTATCTGAGTATTATTTAGGTTTGCTACTTTGTTACTTAAAAACCTAAATAATCGCAAATGGCTTTTAGTCTAATAGCAGGTGGTAAATCTATTAAAAGTAGGCGCATTTGTATGTTTCGGGATTGAGTTATACCTCATGTATTATGCAGGGATTTGCCTAATGGACCGGTCAGCTATGATCCAATGTTGAAAAAAAAACTAAATAATCACAAGTGTATTTTTCCAAAAATAAGTTACAAAAATTTAATTTTAAATAATTGTGTACCAAATTTGGAGTAATACTATTGATTTTTCCATTTTGTAGTGGGAAAAAGATGAATTGTAGTTCATTTTACTCGGTAAATGAATTTTGGAGTAGGAAATGAAGGTGGGTTGGAAATGCCCTTAAATCACACCTCAATTTCTTTTTTAACAGAGAAATGACTAATAAAATTAATTGTTTATAAACAATTTTCCATCTGAGTAATGTAATCAGTTTTGTTGATGAAATTTAAATTTGACAAAAAAAATTTGTATCACTTCACATAGTAAATTTTCGGATACAAGATTTTTGAATTATGGCTTACAAATTAATTAAAATGTACTCCTTTAAATTCATTATATTTGATATTTTATATATATACATACAATTTAAAAAATTATTAAATTTTATATTTTACTATATTTAAAATTAAATATATTTTACCAATTACAAATCAATTGGTAGAATTCATATAGTCAAAAACACTATAACAAAATAAGTTTAAAATTCTACATCAACTAAAAAAATATAAAACATCAAATATAATAAAATGGAGGAAGTATAAAACTGTTATTAAGACAAACCACACAATTGGAGTGAAGATTTTGTCTAGTAATTTGAAAATAAATTACTAATTGTAGACCTATGAGTTGTAACTTGTAAAGACAATAATTAAGCCATGTGTATTAGTTCCAAGCAGAGAGTAAACTAAAGTGTTTAAGTTCGTTTTGATTGTCATAAACTGTTTCACACTTTTTATATGAAATGCAACTAATTATTTTTTAGTTTAATTTATTTTTTAATTTAGCTTTCACTCTTTTTGATTGTCATGTGTATTAACAAATTGTTTTAAGTGTCATAACTGTATCATACCATTTACATGAAATGCAACTAAAACCAATTAATTATTTTTATTTTTATTTTATTTTAATTACCACTTTTATATATTTATTAATAGCTTTCACTCTTTCTTCAAAGCACAGAAGTAAACTTTCTCACAGAGAGAGAAAAAAAAAAGTAAAAGAGACCTTGAAGAAGAAGAAATCTTCAAAGCTTTAAAACGCAGCGTTTTAAGAAAAAACCTTCAAAGTATTCTGGCTTTCCCAACAATGGAAGCTTTTAGTCTCCTTAACTACTGGAAAACCAGTGGTGGTGGTGGTAATTTCCTTCCTCAATCTTCTGATTCTTCTTCTTACTCCACCGGAGAAACCACCACCATTGTTACTTCCGTTACAGAAACTGAAGATGAAGAAGCTGATGAAGACGAAGGACCTTTCTTCGACCTTGAATTTGCTCTTCCTGTTGAAGAAGAAGACGAAGAAGAAAGTAAAAGAGAAGGAGATTCCGATTGTACAGACGGTGGTTGTGATTTTAAATTCACACTCTCGTCTTGTTCCGGCGAAGAGTTCTCACCGGAAGAAACCGAACATCAGTCTTCTTCGTCGGAGCAAACTTGCTCCGTTAAAGCTCCGGCGGCTCAATTATCGGCGTCAATTTTGAAATCCGCCACTAAGCTTCGAGTTTTCATGCTCAAAATGAAGAAATCGAAGCTTAACCAAACTAAACCGGATCAGAACCAAACCAAACCGGATCAAACCGAAGCTGATTTCGGATCTGAAAATCCTCCTCCGTCGTCGGAATCTCAAAGTACAGTAACTGTGAATATCAAGGTTGAAGATGGTCCGATAGTTTCTCTATTCACAAGAGAAAACAGTTCTAAAAACTCATCGTCTTCTTCTTCATCTTCTTCGTCTTCGTCTTCATTAAAAAAACAAAACGGCAATGAATCTGTCGTTTCAGATGAAAAACGATTCATGATGATGCAAAAGTACTTAAAGAAGGTAAAACCACTTTACATCAGAGTTTCACGTCGTTACGGCGAGAAATTACGAAACTCCGGTCAACTAACTCCTCCGTCGACGGCGGAGAAAACGGAATCTCCGGTGATGAAGAGTCTTAAACCAGGGAATATTAATATCAACATTCCAGCTGGGCTTAAAGTAGTGAAGAAACATCTCGGAAAAAGTAGATCATCATCTTCAACGGCGACTCCATCGTCGTCTACGGCGGCGAGTGTTATAACTCAGTCTGAGTCACGAAGACGTGATGACTCGCTTCTTCAACAACAAGATAGTATTCAAAGCGCCATTTTACACTGCAAAAGATCTTTTAATTCATATTAAGAGGTAATTAAAATTAATTAAATCTCCGTTAACAACATTTCTTCATTAATTTAAATTTGATTTTTTGTTATGAATATTTTCAGGTGAAGATTCGTCGGTGTAGCAAAATCAGTGAGTGATCTTTTTTTGGTTTGAAGAGAATCTCAAAGGTTCATTAGCACTAAAATAATAATAATTATTGTATATATTTTTTAATTTTAACTTATTTTGGTCAGACTGGTAGTAGTAGTAAGAGTTTGTGGATTTAGATGTTATGTTTGGTCATGAGTTATGATGACTTTTAAAACTTTCCAACTTAAGAAAAGTTTTTTAAGAAGAAATTATACATAATCTTCTTTTTGTCATTTCTTATGTTTACAAGAGACATAAAATTGATTTTATAACTGTTATCAATTGGAATATTTTATAAATATAACTAGCCAAAAAAAAACAATTTAGGGATATATTATGGAAATTAGAAATAAAGTTAGAGGATAGTACTATAGGTTGAAATTAAATGAAAATATTTAGTCAAAATTCAAAAAGCTGTTTTGATTGAAAATTAGGGGACAAGATGCTAAACATGTCATTAACTTTGAGATTGTTTTATTGAGTTAATGGTTATTAGTAATGACGGAAAGTGAATTTAATATGGGGACTTTATTGGTAAAGTTGAGACAGTAACAGTGTAAAAATCAATTTTACTTTTTGTCCTTTTTTATTTGATTCTCTCTCTCTCTTTTGTTTTTATTTTTCTCCAAATTATATAAGAGTAAGTACAAAACAAGGAAAAAAACAAATTTATTAATTTCAAGTTCCCGTAACGTAAGTAAGATTCTATAATATAAAAACAATACTAGATTCCAAATTATTAATTTACAGTAAATATACAGTTCCCAATTTCATATTCATCACTTATAAAATGCATGGTTCATAATACAGTTTCAGCCTAGTGTACGAAAAATAATGGGCCAAATCACAAAGCTCAAGCCCAAATATAGTTGGGTGAGAAACACTCAGAAAGATTAGGAAGATCACTTAGCTGATTGATATGTTTCATTTTCTTTTTATCATCAACATCCAATTTTACTTTAACCAAGTACAGAAACTTCATTTGGCTCAAAAAACCACTTGAGTTGTCTAAATTCTCGATCACTTCATGTGAACCCATCTATTTCCAGTATCTTCACTTCATTTTCATCAATGCAAACTTTTTGTTTTCTGGCATCATCAAGCCCTAGACGAAGAATCACACGTATAGAGTTAGGATTGTTAGTTTAAACTAGATAATCAAGTTTAAAAGGAGAGATTATATGATACATTCATTACCCACCTTGAAGACCAAAGTTTCTAGCTTTTGACATTTGCTGAGCAAACAAAGTAGAAATTTCCATCCTTGTTCCGTACTACTTTCAAAAGAAAGCTTAATAAAGTCTGGAAATATAGGTAATCTCCAAGCTTTTAGATACATGGCCTGAAACACAAACACAAAACATATTAGTGGTTAGAGCAAAAGATGATAATAAACTTAAAAAGTAGACACAAAGAAATAGACCTCAATAGAAGAAGATTATGAAAGGGAAAGTGTGTTAACGTTGCGCACCCACGCAAATAGATTGCTGATAACAAGATTTTACTCTAGCTTTCAAATTTTATTATACTAAGATGTCGATGTAGTATAATAGATGTCAATCCAACTGGGAATGTAGCTATCAATTAGGATGCAGCTAACTATTCTAATCCAAGTCAGTCAAAGTGTGATTTATCTAACAACCTAAACTGAACTTAAAATTAAAAGTAAAAAAGCAAATAACAATAACAGAGAAATTAAACGAAGCAGTAGACAACAGAGTAATAAGTGAATTTAACGCAGGGTGAGAAAACAGGTTCCTGAGGAGTGAGTATCATGGATCAGCGTGTGAATCTTAAACTAACTAGGCGTTTGACAACACTCAGTAGAGCGAATCTCTAGGCAGCGAGAACATAAATAATGAATCCACTCACGTGGCAAACAGACTTGATTAGACTATTAACACCCTCTCGCCATAGGCGTTTGATAACCTAACCAGAATGAACGATCAACTCGCTTAGAGCCGATTCACACCTCAAACATTCGATCCCTCGAGCTAAGCGTTTGAATCTCTGAAGTGGTTCAGTCAGACGCTCTACCAAACACCTATCGGGTGCTACAACATCTCAGAACAAGCTCTAGTTTATCAGAATGAAGCTAGTGATGATAATACCAAATCAGAAAAGACCTAAATAATTCTAACCTCAAGTGACCTAGAAAACCTAAGCTCCACGCTGACCTGACTCATCCTCAAGAGCCCTAGGTGACTACTCAGAACTCATGAAATTAACACCAAACGTGAAATCAATATTAGATAACATTAATAATGAACTCAAACAAGAATTAAAATCACCACTAAGAGTAAAACGAAATTGCATAAAATAACTCAAAAACTAAAGGTTTTATTCTGATGTTACAAAAGCTAAAAAGTCTGCTTGCACAAAAAGTAGTAAAAGCTAAGGTGTCCCTGTTCGAATAGAAGAAATAGAAATAAATAGTAGAGTTGGTACAATCCTAGGTTGAATTCAGCCCAGTAGGAAAAGCCCAGGGTGTAGTGGATCTCAAAATTAAGCTCGATCCAAAGTCTCAAAAAAAGCCCATCATATGGAAGTTATAGCCCAAGGTGTAAACCTACTCGATCTGTAGCAATGCATGTATCCAAAGCTCCACGTCATGTTTGAGTGCATCTCGAGTCAAAACAAGCTCGAGTGCCACTCGAGTTCAAGAACACTCGATCACATACTCGAGTGCCACTCGAGTTCACGCACTCTCGAGTTCTTCCGGCTCGAGTTTTTCAATTCCAATCTAAATCCAAGCGCAGCTCCATGTATCCATTTGTGTTCACTCCAGCTCCAGTCTGACTCCCAGCGCAACTCCGTTCAAAATGCTCCAGAATGCCTCCGAAGTACCTGATATCTCCTCGAATGCATTATGTATGCTAATGTAGATGAATAAAGTTATTTGGACTCTAAAATGATGAGAATGTGGTAGAAATGTATGCAGAACATAACTAAATGTGATTCCTAAAATATGCTAAAAATCATACATATAAACTCCTCCAAAATTATTCTTTGCTTGCCCTCAAGCAAACAGACAAGAATAAATTCGGAGAAGAGTTTGCTAAACGGGGACTCAAAACCAAAGCAAGCTGATTCGAATGCTAAACTCAATGTCCTGTTTTGATGTTCTAGGCTGCAGTACTAAACAAGTCATACTCTGAAAACGTTAGCCATGCTAATCACAGTTCAATCCAAGTCAAAGCTCAACCTACAATTGCATTTAAATAAACCACTTCTTTTAACATTCAAATTAATCCAAACCGTGAATCAAGCTATGCATTTTGTAAGAACTCGTTTGGCTAAGGGACGGTCTAAGAGATTAAAGTGATCTCTTCAATGTATTGGCTCATCAAACCTGCACAAGGATCACTCATAATGGAACAAACTTTAGCATAATGCTAAAGGTGAGAACCAACAGATGCATACAGAAACAAGGTCCCATCTACCCAGTGCACCCAACTCGAGCTCAAACCTATTCATTCTAAAACCCAAAGTCCGATCCTAATTCTACCATTTTAAACTAAGAAGGCATTTCTTTCTTTCAGCCCCACACTTAATAGGATCAACTTCAGAAGCTTCTTTTGCATTGCTAATCTAAGGAGAAGGGTTTCTTAATTCAACTCTTCTAGTGGTTTTGGATCATAACACATAATAGCTATGGTTCTATTTTCACTTTTAATGCACAAGACACTCTAGAGATTGTCTATCTTTTTTTCTTTTTCTTTCCTAGAAACCAATTTCAATTTTTTTATTTATTTCCCAAAACCTTTACTAGATCATACATACGTTTCTGTGCCCTTTCTCCACTTAGACTCTTTAACTCACGCCCTTATTCTTTTCTTCAATCTTTTCCAAACAATAGTAAACAACCATCCCACACCCATAAACCACCTACGCCTAGTCTGATTCAAAAATCGTGAACTAGAAACTACATGAAACCTTGTTCCTGTCGGTGCTCACCTAACACTTTATGCCAAGTTAATCGGAAAAATAGGCCTCACAATCACACAACATACAATGTAGGGCTCGAAAGAAGGTAAGGGTCAAGGTGGGAGTCTACTCGAATTAACATGTTTGATGCAGATGGTGAAAAGAATCCGAGTATTTTGGGATCTACACGTTCAAACTCAATGCATAGACTTGATAATTAAACATTCATTTCAGGTTATCACTTAGCAAGGAGTGGCGTCCAATCACAGCAAAATTCATCAAACTTATGAAACACAGACTAAACATTCCTAGCATGGTGGAGTCTTACACTTTGAACTAAAAAGAAAGCAGCAAACAACATTAACTTAGGGTAGTGAATTTAACATAAAAATCAGCAGGCTTGCAAGGCGAAATTCTCATAATTCCCATTCGGTCGATGGCCACGGTCGACCTGATACGTCTAAAGTTTTGTGGCGCAACTTCGACCTTTCGGTCGATGGCTGTAGTCGACCCGATACGTCTGAAGTTCCACGACGCGACTTCAACTATCTGTTTGACGCCCGCGACACAAAGCTTCGTGACTGGGCCTCGACCGTCTCCTCGATGCGACCCTTCTGATGGCTTCTTATGGACTGACGACCTCGACCATACGTCCGATGCACCTGTCCGACGCCTTTTCACGGATCAACCCATGTCGACTGTTTCCTTGACCCGACCACTCAACCACATGAAAACTTACTTGGACACTTGACACTTTTTCATAGTTTCACCCGATTTGTCCTGGGTCAACATGGTTTGCCTTTTATGGTTTTAACCCTAATCCCAGGGGTATAAATACATAGAAAACCAGATTTTAGAAAAAGCTTAGCCTCTCATTTTTTATTTAGCTTGTAATTCTCTTAAGTTGTTATTACTTCGCTTCCAAGAACATTAGAGAGAGATTTGAGAGAAACTTCGAGACCCTTTTGGATGATTCTTTCTAGGATCATTTCTTTAATCAATTGAAGAATCTCTTTGTTAATTTTTATCTCTATTTCATCATATCCTTCATCTCTATTGCTTTTATTTTCGATTTCATGATGTGTGAGTAGTTAGCTATAATGGTTTTAAGATTTGGCTAGATCTAGGGTTGGGTTATGGTTCATTGATGATTAGGTTGTTAGTTTCCTTCTATCTAGGTGGTTTTAATGCTTGTTTTATACTAAACACATAAAGAATGATGCTAAGAATTTCATTGCCCGAGAGGTGTTCAATGAAATTCCCGAGAGACCTATTTTAGAGCTTTTCTTCCATAGCCTTCGAGAGATTGATGCTTTGGGGATTAGTGGTATTAGTGAGCTTGTTCTTAATATATTTTAGGCTTTAATTTAGACAAATGCAAGTTTAGTCTAGTTGATTTCTTAGAATATAATCCATTGCCATGAGAGTGGGATGTTCTAGCATTGATTGTTTTGTCTCATGCCATAGGCTGTGCATTAGTGAATCTTTGTTGCATCTTTGTTCATTTGCCTTGATCAAAATCGATTGCCTATCCTATTGCCATTCGTTTTTAATTTTGATTGTTGCTTATTGCTTTGTGTTGCTTTGTTTGCTTATTGATTTGCTAGTTTAAGTTGCTTTTGCTTTGGTTTTTGTTTTATGCTTGGTTCATGCTTTGTTTGACTTTGATCTTGGTTCTTTTGTTTGACTCAATCATCCATCTATTGATCACTCTAGCTTAGTTTAAGATTCTCTTAGTCTCATTGTTTCCAATGCTAGGTTCTCTTGGGCTCGATCCTCAAGTGCTCACAACGACATATTTGTGTGCATTTGTTGTATTTTTAATTGTGTTTGCTTAACAAATTAGAACTCATAAGCAGTAATTGGTCGTAATTAAGATGATGGAGGAGGCTCTAGAGCATGAATAGCAGGTGCAGAAGAGGAGTCTTGGGTAGTCAATGGAGGTGACAGTGATTCTTGTGGTGTTGTTTGTGGTGGAATATGCAGTTGTGGAATGAGCGAGACGTTGGGTTGAGATGGCTGGAATGAGAGCTCGGCATCATCACTATTATCTTCAAGAGGTACAACTGCTGAGAGTGGGAACACTAATTCATGAAAAACAACATGTCGTGAAGTATATAATCTAGAGGTTAGACGATCAAAACAAAAATATGGATGTTGAGTTGTGAGTATCCTAAAAATACACAAGGGGTGGAACGAGCATCTAGTTTGTGAGACATACAGGGTTTAAGCCACAGAAAACATAAACACCCATAAACTTGTAATTTTCAAATTCGGACTATGACCATGCATGCGATTAATAAGATAGACCACCGTTCCAAAAGTATAAGTCCAATATGCCTTAGGCATGGACGCATGGGACATAAGAACTAGACCTGTCTCGACTATACGTCGGTGACACTGTTCAGCTATTCCATTATGTTACGGCGTGTGAGGAGGGCTGGTCATATGTGATATACCATGACTTGAGAGAAAGGTTCTAAGATCAATATATTCACCCTCATTTTCCGTGTATAGAGTTCACAATTTGGATTGAAATTGATTTTCAACCAAACTTTTGAACATTAAGAAAACATTGAAAATTTGTGATTTTTGCTTTAAGCGATACAACCAAGTATCTAATAAAATCATCGACAAATATAACATAGTACTTAAAACCATCAATTGATATGAGAGGAGAAATCCAACAAACATCAGAGAAAACAATTTCCAAAGGCATATAAGATATTAAAGACAAAGTGGTAAACAGTAACTTATGCATTTTATTAATAGAGTAAGCATTGCAAGGATTAGCAAGCAAATTTGTGAATAAAACATGTAAATAAAACTAAGAGATAAGTTTTTGTAAAATAGGAAAAGCAGGGTGTTCGAGGCGATAATGCAAATCGGATAAAGAGAAGAATTAAAACACGACAAAGAGTAAAATAGAGAGGAAGATGAAGACGGCGAGAAGAGAAAAGAAGGATCGAAGACTAGGTCTTAGGTTAAGACCTAGACTAGCTCTAATACCATATTGAACTGATGGAAATTGTGGTTTGTATTATTGACAATATGAGGTTATATGCCCAAAGGTGAGTATATACAATAGGAAAACAGAATATACGATAATGACTATACAATTAATCAAGGTATCACAATCACATTTCTCTACCACCGAAAATCCTTTTCAAAAAGCTTGACAGACTCACCAGGGATTCCATTCTTGCAAAAGGAAGTTCTCTGCTTTAATGCCTCTTTGGCTAGCAAGATCATAGCATTTTTTGTATTTTCTGATCAAACTGTTTTTTATCTTTTTTTGAGCAGTGTTGATTATAACCTTTAGCTTGTAACATATTTAACTCTTCAGAAATGAAATTCACATTCTTATTAAAAAAAAAAAATTATAGTAGCAGTTGGTGATATTCCCATATCCTATCAGAAATAACATTATTTTATTTCTTCCTAATGCAGCTGCCACCATTTTTGTGTTCTCCAAAGCTTTCAATCCCTTGGTCTCTCAATTTAAATCATCTCTAGAGACTAATCAGCGACTGAACTGTTGAGACTAATCAACGACTGAAATGTTGAGACTAATCAGCGACTGAATATTTGAGACTAATCAGCGACTGAATATTTGAGACTAATCAGCGACTGCAATTTTGAGACTACTCTGAGACTGATAGTTTGAGACTAATCTGAGACTGATAGTTTGAGACTAATCTGAGACTGATAGTTTGAGACTAATCTGAGACAGAAATGTTGAGACTAATCAGCGACTGAATGTTTGAGACTAATCAGCTACTGAATTTTTGAGACTAATCAGCTACTGAATTTTTGAGACTAATCAGCTACTGAATTTTTGAGACTAATCAGCGACTGAAGTTTGAGACTCATCTGCGACTGAAAACAAAAACTAATTAGCGACTAAGGTGCAGCGACTGACTACTTTGTCTCATATTAGTCGCAAATGAATACAATTTCTCTAGTCTCGAATCAGTTTCATTTTTGAGACTTATTATGTGAGTCTTTATTTAGTCGCAAAATAGCGACTAAATAGCGACTACATGAATTAGCGACTAAGCTTTTGCTACTGATTGTATCAGTCGCTGTTTAGTACCATTCTACGTAACTAAGACTGATTTGAGACTGATTGTGTAGTCTCAAATGACGAGTTTTCTTGTAGTGTCTCATCATAAAACTGACATATATATATATGTATATATATATATATAGTGAGATAAGAGAGGAAGGTTATCAATACATCTGAATACTAATTCCTTAAATCGGAATCGATCCATCACGATACCATACTTTATATTAAAATCAACAACTTTAATAAAAAGTTTAAACTTTATTATTACAACGTAAATACATCAACCACATACAACATAGATAGTCATACATTATTTGAATTTGAAAGATATGTAAGACATGACAAACATCAACATTAAGATAGATAAAGAAGGACGGAAATAGGAAACCAAACCACAATGTAAGAAGACGTGCATACATATGATATATATAAGAAGATGGAGTGACGCGAGCGACTAGATTCTTCTGTTCTATTAAGGCTTGTAAGTGGGACACTTGATTTTAGGGTTTCGGCGTTTAATTTGGAGGCATAGATTCACAGCTTTCGCAAATTTACGAGGGGGACACTTACTCTTATTAAATTCTATTAGATATGCTACGCATATGTTTATATAATACGGTTCGGGACACTCGCTGGGCTTGTTTTGGCAATCATCCGGCTTATTAATTTCAAAATCTACTTTCTCATTCTTGGGAAGCACTACTTTAAGGACTTCTAATAAAAACTTAACAATTTGTAGAGTTTTCTTCAATTGTGCAAGTTGTTGTGGTGTCATCCGTGGGGATGACGGGTTTAGGCGCCCTGACTTTATAATTTTTGGAAGGTTCTCTGTAAACCGCAATTTCCCTTGGAAAGAAGTCACCAATTTTACTTGATCAACATCGTTTGTCTCTTCTGCATTAGCACCAATCAAAGCGTTACATATTCATATTATTTTATTAGGAGTATATACTCTCAAAGATTAGTAATTGTATTCATAGTTTTTTTTTCACTCTGGTTATTTATTAAATCTGGTAAATATAATATAGATATTTAAAAGAAAAAAAAATTGCAAGTGGTATTTAGTCTCGTAGCAGGTGGTAAGTTTATTAAAGACAGACGCATTTGCATATCCCAGGATCGAATCATACCACCTACATTATGTAGGAACTTGGCTAATAACCTGGTCAAGTTGTGGTGACAAAAAAAAAATATATCACAAAAAAACTTTAAAACGAAATCATATCATGATGTGCATCTCATTAATTTTGGATAATCAAGTAAGGTAGTAATAACTTGTAAATATATAAAGACGAGAATTACTCACCAAGTTTGCGGGATTCAATTTGAGCACCAAAGACATGATCCATATGTGGAGACACAAGCAGAACAAGGACAAAGAGAAGCATGAGAGAGACTGATGAAGATGCCATCTGAATTTTAGTTATATTAAAGTGACTCTTCTTTATGCATTTATATAGACTATGAGTGACGTGTAGATATATGAATGATCACGTACGTACTCATCGTCATCAAGAGGTGAAGATGTGGTTGAGAATAAGCTAAAGAGTAAGACAATGTATCGAAGAGATAAGAGAGAAGGTTGTAAAGTGGTCTTAGTTGTCTCTTAGTATAGTGGCTCAAGTTGGTAGGTAGGGTTTCATTATTGATATTTTGTAGTATTTCTGAGCAATATTTTGTAAGTATAACCACGCAGCTGCCCATAGTAACTCATCCTGATCATTGAGATTAAGAACATATTCAGAAACCAGAACAATTTCAAGTAAATTAATCTCAGATTACAAAATCTTTGGGGTTTTACATTGTAACCACTGATGGATTTGTAGTATTTCTGAGCAACAGTGATACTACAATCGTATTTTCCTCTGTATTTGTCCGCGAAATCAAACAACTGTCAAACAAACCAAAAAAACAGAATTAGTTAACAAGTATTTAGCGGGTAGTGGCAGATCGTAATATTGTTCAAGTAGAGAGGTTAAATTGGGGAAAGTCATTGACACAGTATGGGGCACCGACAGCTTAAGGCACGTGCGTAGTTTTTATT
>OVAX01001747.1:0-39391 GCA_900406405.1 Lepidium africanum | reverse complement strand
TTTCCGACGGAAATAATTCCGTCAGAAAAACCGTCGGTATAACACCCTTTTTCTTGTAGTGGTTAGCAGTGAATGGGAGCTTGGTTCCAAGTTCCAGCATATTTACTCTGGAACCGGTCCTATTGATAATCTTTTATATTTGCTCATTTTTCTGATCCTGGTCACGCCACAATCTTTGCTTTTAGTCTTATCCTTACAAACTTTGTGTTTTTATTATTTTTTTATATATGTTTTGTCTCGTTTATTTGACAAGCTTTTGTGTGTGTGTTTTAACAGGCTTTCACACCCAAGTGAGACACCAACAAAAACATTTGGGGAGGAGGATTAATGTGTTTATCTGATGATCATGTTTGCACAAACATCGTTTTTGAACGTAAAAGATATCATGTATATATATATATCAATCGTGTTCAAAATGCAAATTAGGGTTCACCGTAACACACTTTTTTCTTGACTTAATGCTCATAGGTTGCTTTGACTTTGCCATTCGGAACTTATAAAGAGAATCAATCTCTTCAATTATTTGTTGATTTATTGATTTCATGAGATTGAAATACAACGACCCATTACATAAAATTTATGGCAATTTTCACTAAATCACTTTTTTTTGCAAATTTGTGGTAGTTTTTGGTAATTTATAGATTTTATTTTTTGGGTTAAAAACTCATTTTAAAATACTTCATGGACTATAATCTTCACTTTTTCGCTCTATTATGGGATAATTTTTGTAATTTGTACATTTTAATTTTTTTGGTTTTGAGTTTTGTTCGGAATTAAGATTTTGACATATAATTAAAAAAAAATCAACAAATAATATTTGACATATAATTGATTCTCCCACCCATTTCAAAATCCATTTTGTTGTAATTTGGAAATGAAAGTCCAAAGAAATGAAATGAAAATCCATTTAGTTTTATAGAGGAAACAAAGAAGTTGAGTACAAAAAAATGATGTATTAATAGGATACATCATACAGTAAGAGAGGGCTCAATAGATGAGTTGACATCAACTTTACTCATATTACATTTTGATTAAAGGAGCTCTCTAAGTTGGGCAGCAAGTGCAATTGACACAGCTGCTTGATATATTGCGTTTATATCGGTTTTTAACTCTTGTTTTTCATAATTTTTCAAGTCTTTATAGTTTTATTAGTTTCTTTTCAGATATTTTATAGTCATAGGTCACATTGGGAGTCAATGAGCTTTGAGTAAAAACAAGCATGATGAGATGCAGAACGAGACAGAGGCGTTCTCTTGTGGATCAAGTTATCACTAAATGGGTCACTGATTGGGTCCAAAGTCTGATCTATATTCTAGAAGAAGTCTCTATAAATATTTAGGTGTCAATCTAGTTATAAGATTAGTATCCATCTATGTGTCAATGTAGAATGTAAAGATTAGTGTCCATCATCTATGTGTCAATCTAGAAAGTACGAGTTTAGGAAAAGTGTTAATTTTGTAATATAGAGGCTATAAATACTCCCACCACATCTCATTGTAAGATAATTCTTCAAGAAAAATCAAAGTCATATAAAACTTTCTTCATCTTAATGTTTTCTTCTAAACACTTTAAAACTTCTCCAAAATAATCTTCAAAGTTTTCTCTTCCAACAAAGTGGCATCAAAGCTACAAGATTCTTATAACAGTGAAGCGTAATAGTATTCTGTTCCAAGTCCCCATGCTTACAAAGAGTAACTATGACAATTGGACTCTACATATGACGACTAACATAGGAGCACATGATGCGTGGGAGAGAGTCGAGAAAAAAGACAATAAAGCTCACTCTGCCTAATTTATCAAGCATAAGACACGTTTGAGAAGGTCGCACAAGCAAGTCGGCTAAAGAAGCATGGGAGAGGTTTTGATTTCCTACAAGGGAATGGATCAAGTTAAAAAATTACGTCTTCAAACTCTAAGAGGAGAATTTGAAGCCTTGCAAATGAAAGAAGGTGAATTTGTGTCCAATTATTTTACAAGAGTTTTAATGATTACAAATAACCTTAAAAGAAATGTTGAAAAGTTAGATGAAGTGAGAATCATGAAGAAAGTTCTTAGATCGCTGGATCCAAAATTCGAGCATATTGTCACCGTCATCGAAGAGACAAAAGATTTGGAGGCCATGACAATAGAGTAACTACTTGGGTCACTACAAGCTTATGAAGAAAAAAAAATATATCTGAACATATACTCAAGTTACGGATTGATAACACTGATGGAAATGACCAAAGGCATCAAAGAAAAACTAGCGGTCAAAATTGAGGACGAGGCCGTGGATACGGAAATGAACGTGGTTCAAGGTCCTATGAAAATAACAACAACCTAAGAGGAGAAAGCTCATCAAGCGGTCGTGGGCAAGGAACATCTAAATCAAGGTATGAGAAGTCAAGTGTCAAATGTTATAATTGCGGGAAATTTTAACACTATGCTTCTGAATGTAAAGCTCCCAACAAGAAAAAGGTCGAGGAGAAAGCTAACTATGTTGAAGAAAAAATTCAAGAAGAAGACATGTTATTAAAGCTTGTAAAAAGGATGAACAAGAAGATAATCATAAATGGTACCTTGATAGTGGTGCAAGTAATCACATGCGAAAAAGAAAAAATATGTTTGTGGAGCTTGATGAATCGGTGAGAGGAAACGTTATGTTAAGAGATGAATCAAAGATGGAGGTTACAGGTAAATGAACAATTCTCATCCGGTTAAAGAATGGGGATCATCAATTTATTTCTAATTGTTATTATACTCTTACTATGAAGACTAACATCTTGAGTCTTAGACAACTCTTAGAGAAAGGTTACAATATTCGACTAAAAATAATAATCTTTCTATAAGAAACCAAGAAAATAATTTCATTACTAAGGTGTCGATGTCAAATGAGAAATTATGGCAAAAAGTTCTAAGAATTAAGAGAAACTCTTAAGAGACTAGCATAGACTATCATTGTAGATGTTCTAAGAGGTCGACATAATATTTGGACATACGTTCCAAGACGTTTGGACCTTTGGCGCGCCTGAGAGGGATTGCTTCGTGGCAGTTGTCGAAGAGGGCATATTCAACGAAACAAGAACTAGAACCAACCCATAAAGGTTAATAACCTATTTTAAGGATAGGATTAGGGTTATTAAAAAACGCAATAAGCAGAGCTAGTCATTTACAGATGAAGGAGCTGNTAAAAAACGCAATAAGCAGAGCTAGTCATTTACAGATGAAGGAGCTGTTCGATTTCTAAAGGAGAGAAACAAACTAACGTTTGTTGTTGTCCGATCCTAACACACAAGAGATCAAAGTTCAACAGATCCATCCTTCAGGTAAGCCTTCAGCTGCATATTTCTCGACTATAACCTGTATCAGTTAAACAAAAAGACTTTTTCATTTTAATACACATAGAAAAAATGTCAATCGATTCATTTTAATACGATATCGTTTGAGGGATCACAAACAACAAAGAAGACATTCCAACATATAAACAACAAATAGCTCCTCGATCTCCCATGCTTATAAACTTTACATTCACAATTTGATACAAAACCTATTTCAATACGAATCTAGTTCTTCTTAATCATTGCATTATATATGTTTTCACAAACAAACTTATTTTCAGAAAATGTATTACTCTGACATCCCAGCAGCGTAAAAAGCTCCTTTTGACAGGAGATGAACTGATAGAAAATCATCACAAACTCAAGACAACTTTAAAAAAGTAGTCTCCAAAATTTTCACAATTGGAGAGAGCTTACTTTTCCAAAGCCACAGTACTACAAGTATAACCAATGGAGTAAAAATGGTAGCTTCTTTGATCTTGAGCCATTTCTCACTATAAGCTAAGCATTGCATGCAATCAGACAGAGAGAAAGAGAGTCATGGAATTTGACACATACAATCATTTCCATACAAGATAAAAAAAAATCAAACATGCAGAAGACAATTATGTGAGATTCACAAATAATCAAAGTAGGAAACTAATAATTACTTCATCCTTTCTCCCATTCTTCCTCACTATGAAAAAGGAGGCACCGAAAGAGATGACGAATACATCATAAACCTCCCTCCGCCGCTGCCACCACCGAGTGACGTCATCATCTCGAAAAGGTCTATTTTTGACGGGCTTTGGATGGATATTTTTGTCAGTTCTAGACTTCTTTTATGTAGTACTTCTTTTACAAGTTTAGGTGACTACTCTCAACTTTCAAAAATAGGCATAAGTGGAAACAAAAAACAATGCAAAAACTCTTCATTCTAGATAAAAATGATTCATATTCGGTGCGATTCCTTATTTTCTCTCACCATTTTATCATTTTGTATCTGTCAATATCTCTTTCTTTTTTTTTTTTGTCAGAAAGGGTGCTTGACAACTTCTTACCGTACAGCCTACACAAATGATTGGTCCACTAGTTAGACATGTAACTGCACATCTTGAGTAACAAAAATGAGTGAAAGGTTTAAACTAGCATAACCATATTTCGAGGAAGTTGGCACATTAATTAAAATCCGAATCATATTGTCACTTACATAACTAGATTGATGATATAAGACAATCCTTTCCATTATAAATTGATCGATCTATATATAGACGAAAGAGAAATGCGGATCAACAAGAGAAATTGCCATCAAAATAGAGAAGAATAAAAAAAAAAACATGAGGACCTCTATTGCTATCTCATAGCAACCTTAAACTAATCCACTATTTTCTCTTCAATTAAAAATAGAGTTTTTAAGCATCTATATAAACCCAATTCTCCTTGAAACTAAAATCATTCATAACGATATTTTTTTATAAAATAAGTCTTTTAAAAAAAAAGAAAAAAAAAAGAGTTTTACTTTGTAATATTTCATTTTTTCTCTTATAAAAAATGGCAAAATTTTTGTTAGGGATATGTCTGATGTTAGTAGTAGCATCGAGTGTGATCTATGAAGCACAAGGACACTTCATGTTGAAAGATTACTTGGAGAAGAAGTTTCCAACAAAATGTAACGAGTTTGCGCCTTTTGTTAACAAGGGTATATTGGAGCTCGCGACCGACCTACAAGGTTCATGTCCTCCAACTCCTGAGTTCAATACTTTCTTCACACAGTTCAAGTCTTACGTGACCTACCTTGAGTCGGCATCTGCCGCATCGCAAAACGTTGATGCCGAGATTACAACAAAATGTGATGAAGTGTTCAAATCTATGGCTCCATTATGTAGTGGTAAAGGTGTAAAATCAGTAAGTCATATACAACTCTACTCATATTATGTGGATTTTGTTTTCCAACGAATTTTGATGGATGTTTAATATTACATTACATCAGTCTGAAATTTCTGACGGAATTCTGATGACCATCAAATCCGTCGAAAGATTCCGATCATCTTTCTTATCCATCTGAAATTCATTTATAAATAACCTTGTTTTCTTGTAGCGCGTATTTAATAGTTTTTTTGTTTTTGCGATAGACGGAGGCAGGGGCTGTAAAAGCTACCATGCTGTCAATGGGAAAGACTTTGATTGCGGAGAAGAAAAATACAAAGCCAGTCACGCCGGAACATAAGAAACAGTTGGCCACGGATATGTCTAAATGGACTAATACCTTCGCTTCATTTGTGAAGACTGCGTCCGAGAGGAAAGGAAGGCCACTTGATATAGCTACTTATGGCCTTGATGGCAATGCTAATGCTGGTGGAGCTGCGAGTGGTGGAAAGACCGAAAGTGGTTCATCTGCATCCACCAAAACCGAAAGTAAATCAGCTAGCGGTTTAACAGGACCAACTTTGGGCAGTCCAAGTGGAAGTCCTAAGGCCAGTTCTGCTGGTGGTAGTGAAACCTCTACTAAAGGAAGTGCAAGTGCTGGAGGTAAAGCAAGTGGAAAAACTATGGAATCAAAGGAATCGAAGGAAAGCCAAAGCAAAACCTCCAGTGAAAGTTCATCTAAAAACGTATCATCATCATCATCATCATCATCCACTTCCGCATCACCAAAACAAGTTCAGGAAGAGACTTCCAAAGAAGTAATGGCATTCATAATGGAACTCGAGAAGAAGCATTCAGCAAATTCTGAACTAAAGATCTTCTTCGAGAAACTCAAGGCTACCATGAAAACTGCCTGCGCAACAACTGCAGCCCAAAAACCGAAAGAGTATGCTTCTGCGACAAGATCAGCCTCTGATAAACTATCTGAAGCCATGACATTAGTGGGTTCAAGGAACAAAGAATCAAAGGTGCGTAGATTCAAAAGTCTAATTTCTCAATTCTCTGATTAAAATAAACAAAAATTACCAACTCAAGGAGATCGAACCTAGCTCCCTCATCATCGCAGTATATTCAGTATTTAAGATATTTATCTAACTCTTCTGGTCTCTAGTATAACCGAACTTGAGATAGAGAGAGTACTCTACTCGAGTTCGAACCAACCAGGTTATTAAAAAAATCATAATAATTTCTTTTGTGATATATATGATAGATGAAGAGCAACATGGATACTAGCAAAAATGAATTATTAAACAGTGTCAAACACATCCAAGATATAACCAGTAAGATGTCAAGCGAAAAGACCGTGACCTCGACACAAAAGACAGAGATGAAGCAGACAGTCTCCAAGATGGAACAAGCCACAACCAAATTCGTTGAGACTGCTTCTTCTTCAAGTTCATCTTCATCTTCTTCGTCCTCTTCATCTTCCTCTTCCGCGTCATCTCAGCAGCAGCAGGGAAGTGCAGCAGGGATGGTAAAGAAGGAATAAGTTCAAAGGCGAAGTTACATCAGTACACCCAAATATCAGCAAGAAACACAAAACCAGTAATGGCAAATCTTATAATTAGTAGCTATTTGTTATTATATAATTTTGTTTAAATTGTAAATAAAACTAAGATCGGTTTAAGTCTAACTATAGACCGACGTATGCATGTAATTAATAACTTCATGTAAGAAAAAAAAAGACAGATAGAGTGTAACCACTTTATGTTATAACATAAAAAAGTGAGTGATACTTATGAAAGACATTTTTGAAACATATTCTTCTTTTTTCAAGTATAATGTCTACTTTTTGGATCTGTAATCATCTTTCAAATTCTCAATATTTCATTGTATTCATTTACAAAAATGGGATTCTACAGTAAAACTTGACACACAAGTTTTCAAAAAACCTCAAAAATTTATTGATGATCAAGTGATTAAATGTGCATTTAAAACTTGTAGGGCAAAAATAATTTAATACCAGAATCATTTCATACACATCACAAATGCTTTGAACAAGAAGCAATCTATAATCCAAATCTTTCCTCTAAACCAGTGGCGGAAGCATATGTAATAGAGGGATGTCATATGACACCCATGGATTTTGAAGAATATGTTTATATATAATTCTTTAACAATTGACATCCTTTCTAAAATAATTTTGGCACCCATCAACTATTAAATTGACTCTAATCCAATCAAAAATAGTTTAGCCTAATATTAAATATAGCCCATATGTATTAGCTCAACCTAATTTATCAATTGTTAATCTCTTTTCTTTCTACTCATTTTTTCTCCTTTTTAAGTTGACAATAAATTCCCTACACACAAAAATAATTCAACTTGCTCAACTTTAATTAAAACTAAGATCAATTGATTGAAAAATTGAAGTGTGCTACAGATAGAGTATTAAGAACAAGTATTTGATAGCGTAATTATATTGGAGATACATTTTTTAGTGACTATCTAGTTTATTTTATTGAAAATATGTATTTGATATATAGTACGACAAATGAAATAGTGATTCAGAACTTCTATTATATGAGTGACTGAATGATATCTCTTCCATATAATTTTATGTAACGATATTTTCTTAAAATTAAATATATATTTTTTCAGAAAAAATATTTTGAACCCATAAATCAATATTCTGGCTCCGCACTACTCTAAATCATAAACTTCATCATACAGAACTACACAACATCCTGAAGTTAGATAGGAGAAATATTGTAAAATAGATATTAACCATTCCAATAAAGATAGTTTTTCAAAATTTTCAAAAATTTTTACATAATGAGGTCAATTATTTTTACCAAATATCTCAACATTGATTTTTTATTAAATGATATTTAGAGATGGTCATGAATATATCAACACTCAGGAAACATTTTTTTAATTAGTGGTTGGTGGTCACATATATGTCCCATTTAGAATCTGTTACAGGAATGGGATGGAACAAGACAGAGTAAATTAGGAATGTGAATTCTCAAATGACAATAATAATAATAAATACGTATTCCTTCATAATAATTATATATAACTAATCGAGAAACAATTGGAAAATATACTTGTTTGTGTAATTTGGTATTGATAAACTTATATATCACATAAATACCAACCATTTTTATAGCTATAAAACCAACCGTCCATTACATATAAACCTACATACATCATGATAAAAATTAAACAAATTAAAACCTTTCATGTACATTGGTCAAACCAGAATCTTAAACGATATGGAATACAATAATAAGTAACTTGGGTAAAATTTTAGAAATTTAGGTGAGTGTGTTTATTATTCTATAATTCCAATTTCTTGTACATCTTTAGATAGTCATGAATATGGCTCTTTGCTTCTAATTTTTTTTTTGTGAGCATTGGGCCAACAACTGGCCAACCCATTAATTAAGTTCCTTTATAATATAGGTGGTGAGACTCATCCCAGAATATGCAAATGCACATGCCTTTAATGGACTTACCACATGCCATTAAAGTAAATGCCACATGATACTTCTAATTAATTATATCTCCCGGTTATTACTGTTTACATTCATCGTATGTAAATCTTCAATACATAATTAAAAAAAGTAAGAAATAAAATATACGTCCTCTGGAATTTCTGATTTTTTTGTTTTTTTGAAAAAAATCGTGGAAAATTTTCAAATATTTATACCGACACATATTCATTCATCTGTGGCACTTAATATTTAGGAAAACATAAGACAGAAGACGAATTCGATCAACTATGTATAATGTATAATTGTAGAAAACACAGCTCAAATTGCGTAAGATAGAGACTAATTTTAATTTATTTTCATATTTTTTTATTAAAAATACATTTTTTCATATTTTCAAGAGAAAAAGTATAAAGTCTAAAAATAGAATGACAAAGATTAAAATACGGAGAGCAACGGGTAGATCAAAGAACCTCTTTTGCTATTCTCTCTCGACCTTTCATCGATCCACCATTCTCTCTTTGCTCACTTAAATTTAGACCATTTGTTCATCTTTATAAACCAATTATCGTGGGGACTTATACAAACCTAAAACTCCCAAAAAATTATATTAAAAAAAATATAAACATAAGAAAAATACAAAAAATACATTTAAAAAAATGGCAAGACTTTCATTACCGATATGTCTATTGTTACTAGTAGCAATAAGTCAAGTGTACGAAGTACAAGGAACATTCTTATTAAGACATTACTTGAGGAAATTTCCGAGACGGTACGGTGCTTTTAGGCCGTACGCTTGCATGGGTATGATAAAGTTCGTGGACCTTTTACAATATAAGTGTGCAATGAGGCCACAATACAGGATGTTCTTTGGGAACTTAAAGTCGTGCATGAGCTTCATACAGTCAGCGTCCGGCTCGGCTAACTTTGAGTCTCAGCTTAAAGGAAAAGCCCAAGGCCTCCAGAGTGCTATAGCTACAATGAATGGTGGTAAAGCATCTGCGGTAAGTTCTTATATAACCTGAAAATTAAATGAGTTGGAATTTTTACTTTTAGGATTTTTAAGGCATTGCGAGTTTTATTTGTTTTAATTTTTGGTGATCAGGCTGATTCTAGCGCTATTACCAATGTCATAATGTCAATGGGAAAGACTTTCGCTCAGCAAAAGCAGAGTGAATCAACTGTAATGACGTTTGAACAAAGGAAACAAATGATCATCCAAATGGTTTCGTGGGCAAAAACGATCGGTCAATTTGTTGTCACTACCGCAGCGAAGAGTGGAAGTGCTATTGATATGTCATCTTTAGGGATTGATGGTGTTGATGCAAATAAAGATGCTGCAGCTGCAGGAGGAGCTGAAGGCGGTGCTAGTGGAGGAGCTGCAGGCGGTGCCAGTGGCGAAGCAAGTGGTGGAGCTCAAGGTGGAGCAAGTGGCAAAGCTTCTGGCTCTGCATCTGGCTCTGCTTCTGGCTCTGCTTCAGGCTCTTCCCCAAGTTCTGGAGGCTCTGCCCCTAGCTCTGGAGACTCTGCCTCCGGAGATGCAGGAAGATCTTCGTCTGGAAGTACAGAAGGCTCTGCATCCGGAAGTACGGAAGGCTCTGCATCCAAAACTACAGAAGAATCTGCCTCGGGAGCAGCAGGAGGATCTACTTCTGAAAGTGCAGGAGGCTCTGCATCCAAAACTACAGAAAGTTCTGCCTCCGGAGCTGCAGGAGGCTCTGCATCAGGCTCTGCTTCAGGCTCTGCATCCGGAGCTGCAGGAGGTGCTGCATCCGAAGCTGTAGGATCAGGTGGTGGTTGCCCCACAAAACAATGTGCTAATGGTGGTGGTGGAGGCTTTAAAGGTTCATTCAACTTTAAACATGCAGGCTCTGGTAGCGCCCAATTTGGCAGCTCCGGCTAGAAAAGCCGACCTAGATAATATATATATTTTATGTAACAATTTTTATGTGAATAAGAACGGTCCTGCTACTACATTAAAGCAGCGAACTGTAGAATCAACCTTTGGCTTTAAATAGATTAGCCAATTTTCTTAATATATAATAAGATAAGATTGTGAAATTATTGGGTGGTTTCTATAATAATGCTAGAAAATTATGAATTTACTAGAATAATGTTCATATTTTAAAATTATTAAAATAATGTTGAAAGTTTTTTAAAGACCAGTTTGTCTTTTTTTTTGCGTTGTAAAAAAAAACAAATTACGAAAATGTCATTAATGAAATCTGCGGCGACGAAAAATAAATCTACAGTATATGGTAGATTTAATATCTCTCGGCAAATATATTTTGTTTTATGTAGAGTTATTCTGTTTTGGCAGATTTATTGTTTGCAGATTTGTTTTGATAGTGTAGTAGATTTATCTTTTGCAGATTAATTTTACTGTTTTGTAGATTTGTTTTATCTAGTGTTGTCGATATTTTTCTATCGGTAGATTTAAATTTGGTCACATATTTAATTCCATTCAGCATATTTATTTTTGCAGATTTTACGTTATGTGTTATCGATTTGTTTTCGGTTGGCAGATTTATTTTCATTTCGTAGATTTTATGTCCAACGTTGCCGATTTGTTTCGAATTGGCAGAGTTGCTTTTCGCAGATTTATTTTGTAGTATTGCAGATATATATTTGAGTCGTAGATTTATTATCAATTAGTAGATTGTTTCCAAATGTTGAAGATTTGTTTTGAAATTGGTAGATTTGTTCCCGTAGATTTTATACTCAGTGTAGTAGAGTTTTTTTTTTCTTGGTAGATTTATTATTCTACTCTCGCAGCTTTTTCAGTATAAATGTTAATATGTAGTGTTGTTGATTTATTTTAAATTTTTAACTTATAATTATAAATGACGATTTGTCCTTGAATTAATGAGGTTTGAATCTTCTTCTCCAACCCACGAAATGACGGTGTCTCTCACCTATGAATCAGGAAATTTTTCTTGAATGTTTCCCTTTTCTGATATCTCATCATTCATCTATGGATCATATTGTTTTTCTACGTAGACACAAATCGAAGGGTTGTAAAATACTTGAAGTCTCTTAAAAAACACAATTTGTCAATTTCCTGGGGAATGGTGTTTAAAGATTTCGAGTTGAGTCAACTAGAGCATAAGGTAAAATTGACATACATGTTCTCCAATGACTTGTTAAAAACATTACCAGGAGATATTCAAGACAATTGATTGGATTTTTGAAACAATATATGTTCAAACTCTTTTCTTACTTTATATAACCTTTTAATCAGTGTAAAGAGTGAGAATTTGCAAAATGAAATTTCATTGTTGGCAACAAGAATTCAAAAACACCCAAAAGATATGTGTATTCAAATACTTACAAACACATTATTGAGCATATATTGCATGAAATAAAGACTTTTCAAATCACATGATTCACACCACATTTCGTAGCATCTCTCCATTTGTCTTCTCAGTTGTTTGGTGCAACATTATTCTTTGACTCCCCTTTTGTAACCTAATCACGAGACATCAAAGAGCAAAGACTCCAACTTCAAATATTTGTATCATAAGAGATATGATTGCTTTTACCTCCTCTTCACTTGTTCCCCCTAAAGTGGAGGTAAATTTTTTGCGAGAAACACCATCGATTTTCAGATGTTTACCATGTCATTAACAGTTTCTGAAAAAGCCATGAACGTATGATCAGAGAGGCAGAGACTTACCTGAAGAACCCATAGACGAAGAAGTGATTCCAAGCAGAAGAAGCCGAAGCCGACACAGTATAAGATCTCCATTCATTAACAGGAAGTCAAATATAGCTCTATCCCCGAGGGTTTCAAGGTCAAAATGAACATATACTTTGGAACATATTATAAGCAACATAAAGATGGAAATGGATATGGCTAGTACCCCGACTAATAAACTGTCTAAGATGAATTAATTGCTGCAAGCACTTAATTTTCTAAAGAAAATGGGTCTAAAGTTGATGGGTCTAAAGTTAATTTCAAGGCAACAAAAATAGAGAGATAATTACTTGTCCACTAAGCTACCATAAAACAGTGCAAACAACATTTACGCAAAACCCTTACAAAGCCTAGTTTTAACAAAGCTTGAACAAATCTCTGGGCGATGATGATAAATCTATCAAGCAGTATCTACGATGAAAACACATTAATGGTTGACTATGCATATTAAACCATTTAAACTTAGCCTACGACCTACCATAAATATGAGCACGAGATACACACTTGTTTTGGTTATACTATCCCTAAGACTAATAACAACTGCGTTGGGATTTAGTTCAAGCGGGGTTTAACCTAAGGTTTAGGAACATGAAGATAAACACATGAACATTTTACAGAAGTTGGTTAACGAGACGTAGCTTGTGGATTTGTTGAGGAGGTGGCAGAGCAACGAACTAGCGGAGGTGAGTTTTCTCTTTGAATCATGAGCTTAGCAATGAGGTACCCTGGGAGGTTGATTTCATAATCTGCTACAAGCTCAAGTATAGCTCTCAATTTTCTAGCATCTTTATCTTTAGCCTAAGGAAGAACAACATATAAGGATGATCTAAATCAATGACGAATCAACTACGAGATATGGAGAGTGAACAAAACATAGAGAGACAAAGAATTTCTAAAGCATTATTCGACTGTTGTGAATTGTGTGAAATTTCTCTGTCGCCTAAAATTTTTACAAAGTGGAAACAGAGCTAGAGCAACACCATAGTTTAAGAACAAATTAACAATCAATCAATCAGAACCTAGAACTTTCTAAGTGAAACCCTCTAACCAATTACACATATAGAAACTTGAATTTTGAGCGCAGGAAGAAGAGTAGCTATGATTGAAAGACTTACGAATTAAGATACAAGAATCGAATGAATCTCCATATTTAAACCCAGAAATTGTTAAGCTACAAGAAATTGAATAGATCTACACAAAACCACGAAATCAACATCACAACATCTAAAACTTGAATGAATCTACACGAAATCTTAAAAATCTGCAGATTTGAAAGCAAAATCGAATATATCTTCTTCTCTTCCTCACAAAATTAACTAAATCTCAATGACATCAACTTAGCAACATCTTAAAATCCCAGAATGATACCCGAAATCCAAAATCAAAACACCAAACAGAGAACTCATCTAAGTGAAATCATGAAAAAGAAACAAAAGAGGAGAATGTACCTTGATAAGCCACCGTCGAGAGAACCAGGGAAGACACCTTCGAGAGAACCAGGGAAGACACCTTCGAGAGAACCAGGGAAGACACCGTCGAGAGAACCGCCGCCGTCTGAGTTCACCGGGGTCGAAGCCGTCACGAGGGAGGAAGTGACGATAAACTTTCGTAACCCTAGAAAAGTTGAAGATGATGAACTTTTTTTTTTTCCGTAAAGAAGATGAACTATTTTTATCCCGTAAGTTTTAATGAGTAATTTTTGGTTTCTTTTTTCTTCTATCTTACGAAAAAAAATTTTGGTTAAAGGAAGAAGAATCATAACTAAATATTGAGGATTCCTGTCTTTTTACACTAAAATTTCAATCTTCATATTATAGAGCATTATTTGAGTAATTATGCTATATTATAGCATTTTTTAAGTAATTATCTCAACATTATTTAACAACTCGAGAACTTTGTGAAATGTTGTGTATCTTCATCTCTATCTTTTCTTTTGTTATATGTATTATTATTAAACCAAAATATAAATACATGATATCGATTACATAAACTGGCAGGAAAACGATATATCCCTAAAAATTAAATTCAAAAACTGAAATAAAGTTCAAACATAAACCGGCATAAAGATGGAACTCTAAGTCCAAAAGAAGAAAGCAAAATCCAAACATAAAGACAACCAAAAAATAAAACATACGAATTAAACTATTGGAATACGAATACAAGAAAATACGACTTTTACATAGCTTTCAAAAGCGATGACTTGCCGAGAAACTCACAAACGGGAAGAACAAAGACAAGTAGAACTAGAAAAATGGTAAACGAGAGCTCATATAGTTTCTAATCTGGCAATAAGAATACGGAAAACAAAACCAATTCCATTAGTCATCTAAAAGTGGTGAGTCAAAACTCACGAACAGATCAACTTCTATAGAACTGTAAAAAATCAGACTTCGATCAAGTTTTGAAAGTAGAAAACGAATCAGCGGAGAATATCATATTCAATAGGAATAGAACATTAGATCAAAGCCTCAGAGCAAGTAGGAAAGGTAGCAAAAAACAACATGCCACATGAACCAACAGAGAGCAAGCAAGGACATAAATGTAGTTTCAAAAGGCTAAAAAAAAGTGAAAACTAGGCAAAAGATCCTAACAAGCGTAAAGATATAAAACTACATGCATATTTTTATTTTTTTTGGTTTTAATGAACATGGGAAGCTAGCTAATCAGAAGATTGCGCAGAAAAATTAAATATTGTTTTCCGAGATCAGTGAGATGTGATTAGAGTAATAAGTCAATTCGCAAACTTAAGCTAAAAAGTTAGTATTTGGTTATACGCTCAAGAAGTTATTTTTGTTAGATAGTCACGTATTCCATTTATTGTCGAACAGTTTTACGTTGGAAACTTATAGTTATCAGCTTTTTGTCTACTTTAAAAATCAAAAGAAGCTAATTCAAAAGTTCAAATGATAGAGTGTGGATCACGAGTCCAACTTTGTTTTGGGCAATAGGGGAATCGAAGATGTAAGGGCTTTAACGTTCCAGTTTTATTTTTTACCACTCAGACCACAAACTTCTAGTCTTTATTGCTTTGTTTATAATATACAGGGAATTTAAGTTGCATAACAATAGATAAGTTGCAAATTAAGAAAATAACAAGCGTGAAAAATATAATATACCGTTGCAATTTTTTTACTATTTTACCGTTGTCTTACAATTTTGTATGTTTGTGTCAAAATATATGCAAATTCATTATTTTTTATTGAAAACCATCGTTACCAATATTATTGTCAGTTTTTAATCATATTTATCTTCAAATTTGTTCACTACAACAAAACATGCATTTTACGAGAGCAATATATGTCTCTAATTCGTTGTAAACTAGGGACGAACCATGATTCGTCGTATCCTGATCGTCGTAAAGCAGAATTCATTGTTAGTTCGTCGTAAAAATTACAAGACAAGGTATTCGTTGTAAAAGATACGTAAAGTATTCATCGTAAAAACATTGTAAATTAGGGTGGAGAGAGAAACATTGTAAATTCATCGTAAACTTATTCGATGTAAAAGTGTCGTTAACTTTAAAGTCTACGTAACGATGATTTAACATTGTTAGTTTTACAACGAATAAATGAAAAAAAAAAACTTTACGACGAATTGGGGACATATAAGGCTTACAATGAATCCAGGACGATTTATTTAACAAAGATTTTGGGACGAAAGCAAACAAATTTTTATGACGAATTGGGGATAAACTCTTACGACGAATCAAGGACGAATCATTTAACGACGAATGGGGGACAATTATAATTAATTTATTTTTACAAATAAAAATATTTATCAAATATTTTTAGATTTAATAAAAATTAAAAAATGGATAATTTAATTAAAAATCGTTTTAAAATATTAAAATAGTTTTTACAAAAATATTAAATATTAAAATACAAAATACAAAATAATTAAAATAAAAAATAATTTATCGCATAAATTCATCTAATATATCCGCACTACGATCATCTTGCTTCTCCGCCACTCTTTGGTTTAAATCGACATTCTTCGTGGGTCGAAGTCTGAATCCCGAGAGTCTAACGTCTACGCTCCAATGGCTCCATCGCATGCGGATTACCTGGAACCAAAATATCAAACATGGACTCCATTGCTGCAAACTTTTCATCCGTCGATCGCTGTAGCTATGCAATCTGCTCGGTATGCATAACCGTCAATTGAGGAGAGTGAAGTCAGTGAACTAAGCAGAATTTTGGGTGGTGACTTTGTCTAACAACCTAACCAGGCAAGCAGTAAATCAGGATACTTAGGTAAACAAGCCACTCTCGTGGTCATGAAATCTCAGTTCAAGCGCGACCCAACCCAAATCTCTTTGGTGATCAGACGCTCCAATTGGCATTAACAAACCTATTCTACTCGACCAACTGACTCTCTGAACATCCAATCTCTTCCAAGCATATTATCGAATACCTCTCGGTTAGAAATAGCCTACACATCAAGATCTGAGTAATCAAATTAAATCAAGCATTAAGGACATTCAGTCTAGCACCACCTATGAACATATTCAAGCATAAATGTCACAAACCCAGAAATCTGCTCAGATCTACTTCATCTCCTCACCAAGCCCTAGCGAATCTACTCACTACTTATGGAAAGATGAACAACAACAAACCCAGAAAACATAACCAAAGGTGGAAAATAAGAAACTAAAGCAATATCTAACAATCGAAGGTGACGATTAAGCAGAAGTCATGAAAAACAGCAAGAACACAAAGAATGAGGTAGAGAGAAAATATGGAATTAGCCAAAAAAGGCAAAAACTAGGTTAAAGAGCATCTTGTGCGTTTCTGACATAAAGGGGTATTAATATGGCTTAAAACAAGGAAGCCCTAATTTTAAGTCAACAAAAGCAAAGAGTCGGTCAAATAAAACGAAGTCGGTCTATGTTGCTTCAGTGTGCATGGCGAGTTGGGGGTCGAGTTCGGGAGAATTCAACTTCATCAGATGCTCAATCTGGGCTGCACTCGTCACACTCTGCGAGTTGGAATGGCTCAGCTTGAAAAACATGAATTCTGGCTAAGTTTGGAATGTCCAACTCGCCAATGTCAGGTGGGAATGGGTGGCGAATTGGACCTTGAAAACTTGAAGATTTGGTTAAGTCCTTAAGCTTGGACTCGCCAGTGCTTGGTGAGTTGAGCCTGATGATTCCAGCCAAAAATTTTATGGGGTGTTGGACTCGCCAATGCCCTGCGAGTTGGCTGAGGCACATTTTAGTACTTAGCTTGTAAAATCCTCAGTCCTTGGTATTTTGGCTCCAGTTCTTCAGTTCTAGGCCTGACTTGCAGTCTTTATGCTTGTTTGCTCCAAAATGCTCCGAATTGACCCAAAGTGCTCCAAATTTCTCCAAAGTTCCTGAAATGCTCCAAATGCTATGCAAATGCAAGAATGATCCTAATTGGGACTCTAAAATGCATAGTATGGAACGTGAATGAATGCAAACATATGCAAACTATGAAGCTAAAATGGGCAAAATGCATGAATATCATTATGTAGGAGACCATCTGGTCAAGTCTCTTGCCTGAATCCAACATCTTAGCATAACCTCTCGCTTCTTCACTGAGAAATTTGATTTCTGATTCAAGCTTTGTAAGAACTATATCCAGAGGATCATCAGAAAGAATCTCATCGGTCACTTCATCTGCGATTTCTTCAGAGGTGTCTACCAAGAAAATCATTCCATTCAGCATCGGTTTCTTAAGCATTTTATCCATCTCAAAACGCATCACCATGTTGCCTAAATGAAGGTCAATCCTTCCATTTTTTAGATCGATCATTGCTCATACCATTCTCAGAAATGGTCTTCCCATGATCAAGGGATCCTTGGGTTCATCGTCGAGTTTCAGAACTACAAAATCTGTCAGTACAAGAGCATTCCACATCTAAATATATAAATCCTCAAGGATACCTACCAGGAGTTTCACCGAAAAATCTGCAAAAATCAGAGAGATCCTAGTTTTCTTGAAATCTGTAAATCCTAGGCGCAACGCAACTGAATATGGCATCAAGTTCACACTTGAAACAAGGTCATAAAGAGACACGAGTGAAGACCAGCGAGCCTAGCTGAATCAATAACACAAATCCCCCACGATCTTCTTCCTTCTTCGGCAGCTTGTTCTAAAGCACTGCACTACAGTCTTGGGTAATCATCATAACCTTTTTCTCTCCAGTAAACGTGTTGGTCACTAGACCCTTGACATAGTTCTTAAGAGACGGTATCATCTGCAAGGCATCAACAAAAGGCAATCTCACATTCAAATAAGCAAGCATCTCCTTACACTTTGCAACTTCCAAGTCTTTTCGAGACTTCTTCAGAGGAACAGGGTATAGAGGCGTAGGCACATAAGTTTTCTCTAAAGCCGTAGTTAATCTCTGAACCTACTGAACCTTGCTGACTCTGTTTCAGCGCATTCCCTTGTTCAAGCTTGGAGATCGATCGATCGATCCTTCTTCTTGCGGAAAAAATCCTTCCTTCACTGTCCTGTTTTCCTCGTCGTCATCAAGGTCTATAACCACATTTTCTACTGCTGGCTTCCTTACAACGGATTCTAGACTTCTACCACTTCTCAGTGTGATAGCATTGCTCTCTTAGTAGTTGTCGACATGAGCAGGAGATGGGTAAGACTTTTATACCTGAGCAATGACATAGTCATACTTGGAACTAAATTCATCGTACATCTTGTCTACTCTTGCGTTTATCTCGACAGTGGCATGATGTTGTCCTAAATAAGCTATTGTAACATTGACTTGATCTCATCTTGATCGCTAATTGAAGAATTCGATGAAACTATTGGTTGGTTAGTCGAAGGCACACTAAGTATCAATGCTGATTTTGGATGTTCCAGAGTAGTCTCAAATGCTGTCTCACACTGATGCACAGTTTTCTTCTTAACCCCACTTGCTCCAATAAACTTATCTATCTTGTCATTGAGCTCTTCTATCTTCCGAGATCTAATATCATCTTCACCTTGCTTCCCAAAAGGATTTTTGTTAAAGTACATATTACTTGAACTTGTAGCTAGATTATCGATCAATGCAAAGGCTTTTTCCCTAGTGTTGGTCATTAAATCACCATTACTTGCAGCATTTAGAAGCCTCTTGTATTCCCAACTCACGCCTCCATAAAAGATGGTCAAAATCTGCTAATCACT
The DNA here is from genome assembly GCA_900406405.1 of Lepidium africanum. Taxonomy (NCBI): domain Eukaryota; kingdom Viridiplantae; phylum Streptophyta; class Magnoliopsida; order Brassicales; family Brassicaceae; genus Lepidium; species Lepidium africanum. Next base: position 19,884 of record OVAX01001747.1, on the reverse strand, counting down.
AAACCCATGATGTGGGCAATCTCTCTTGTATTCCTTAAATCATCCCCAATCATCACAAAAAGTCTCATCTTCTCGTTGTTAAAAGTTAGAAATTTGGGTTTTCAGATGAGTCATCCTTGCCTTGGTGAAGAAATGATCCAGAAAAGTGTCTCTCACATTGTCCCATGAAGTGAGCGAAGCTAGGCAAGAATTTAAAAAGCTTGCACTTAGCATAATCCTCAGGAACTCCACTCGGTGCTGTAGTGCTGCAAATTTCCTCAAAGTTCCCGATATAATCCAATGGATTCTCAGCTGGAAAACCGTGGAAAGGGAATTGCCTAATTAGTGCTATCAACTGTGGGTTCAGCTCGAAGGTTACCCCTTGTAAAGATTACCGATCAATTCTGATTGTGAATGTGAGGAGTATCAACTTCCCCTATAGCTCTCTGTTGAGGTTTAACATCTCATTCCCTCTTCAGTACTTCGATCTCTCGTTTCAGCCATTCAACAGTAGCAACTTGATCTTGATCCTAATGATCAGCGGTGTTGTTCAAAGGATCGTCTATCATCCCTCAAGCCTGAAACACAAAAGAAACAAAAACAAAAGCAAAACATAAATAAAAGAAAATCTTAGACTAAAGTTCAATAACAAATCGAAAGGTAACAATATTGGTCCCTGGCAACGGCGCCAAAAACTTGTTAACACAGAGTTTTAATCCTATTATCCTACTGCAAGTGCACAACAAATCAGAGTAGTAATCTGGGGATCGAATCCACGAGAACCAAGTAGTTACACTATCAATCTAAAACTAAACTAGAGCTAATACGAAACAAATGTTTGTGAATTATGATTCGAATGCGAAACAATAAACAAACAAACTATTAGATTAAAACACCAAGTTAAGAGAATTCAACTAGAAATCAAGGAATTCGAACCAGGAAACTATTCAGGAACAATTAAACAACAATCTCGACTCAGACATAAAAGTATAACCAATCCACTGTCGTGGTATTGACTACTGCATCTAGCAACCTAGAAATCCTAACTATCGTTGGCACTAGAGATCTAGATATGCATTACCAGTAAAGTTTGATAAGTCCACAATCAACCTTAACATCAACTTTCGCGGTTAAGGATTGATTGCTCATCTAACGAGGTTCTAATTCCTAACAAGCTTTTGGAGAGTTAGGTAATTTAAGATCAAAGACTAGTTAGCTACTCTAACATATGCATTAAGATTATCATTAGATGGAGAACACATCAAGCAATAACCTATTTGTTCCTAATTCATCAATTCCCTAACAACCCTATAAAATCCTAAACTTGATTAAAGAACTACACAGACATAATCAAAAGGTAGAAATTGAAAGAATTGATAGAAAACACGAATGAATTGCAATTAAATAAAAGAGGTTCATAATTCTTCTCCAAAGTTGTAAAGGTTAGGAATCTTCTCCTCAAGCATAAAACAAGGTCTAAAAATGGAATAATTGAGTTATGTATCTTCTTAGATGTTAAAACCTAATTAAAGATAGTTAAAACGTGCTGGTACAAAAATAAGGAAAACTTGATTTGGGCTTCGTAGCATCAACAATCGATCGATCACAGGGGCTGATCATTGTAGCATCAAGTCGATCTTCAGGTCGGGCGTAAAATATCTTGAGAGGCTAATCGATCGATCTAAGAATGTGTGGTCGATCAGCAGGTCGTGCGTACACTCTGTAGGTGAGGCGATTGATCGGTCCAAGTAAGGTTGTCGATCGTAAGGTTGTGCATACATTATGGCTGAGGAACAGGATCGATCGATCATGATGACGATCGATCTTTCACGTTGCTCCTGTTAGAGTTCCTCCAATTTAAGCTCTAATGCATGTTTCAAGTGAAATCTCTAAATTATCCCTATTTTATATTTGCAAAGACTCTAAAACAATAACAAAAGGTCTAAAAACATTCGTGTTAGTGAGCTTGAAACTGATAAAAATGAGGTACATCATTAACCACGAAAGTTGATGTTAAGGCTAATTGTGGACCTATCAAACCTTATCGGTAATGCGTGTTTAGATCTCTAGTGCCAACGGCAGTTAGAATTTCTAGGTTGCTAGATACAGTAGTCGATACCACGATAGTGGATTAACTAAACTTTTATGTCTGAGTCGAGATAGTTTATAACTTGTTCCTGAATAGTTTCCTGGTTCGATTCCTTGATTACCCGACGAACTTCCCTGAATTTGGTGTTTTAATTTATTGAATTTAATTCGTCCATTGTTTCAGTTATTGAATTGCAATCACTCTCATTTTTATTTATCTTAGCTCTGGTTTGGTTTTTAAAATTGATAGTGTAACAACTTAGTTCTCGTAGATTTAATCCCTAGAATACTACTCTGATTTGCTGTGCACTTGCATTAGGATAATAGGATTAAAACTTTGTGTTATCACTACACAACTTGTTATCATCTATAATTTGCATTATACTGTTAACTATGTCATTATTATGTAAAATACATCATTATCAGATCATCAACCCCTTTTATTCATCCAATTTTTCCACGTGAGTTATATATACTCAATTTGTTATCGTGATAACAAAATATTATCGGTCTACACAACTTGTTATCATCACTTAAATGAGTACGTAAGGTAAAAACAGAAATCATTGTTACTTTACTAATTTAAAAATTATTATTATTACTTTTGAAAATTTTGAGTTTATCTATTATTATTACCTAAAATCACCCTAATATCTATATATATATATATATATATATATAAAGCTGAGAATATTTTGAGATTTTTCAACATGAAAATAGTATATGTATATATAATCCCAGCGTTGTATGTACTATATTCAGAAAAATTAGTGTTTTTTGTAACTCAAGAGTTCTTAAACCTTATGGGATGAGTCTAGACTATTTTCTTGAGGGTGGTGCAGCCTACGGATAGACCCTCACCTCAGAGTATTCAAATGAACGGAAGCATGAGCCCATATCCGTGTAAAGGTGATTAGGAAATTATAACTTAGTTTTGCATAGTAAAAAAATCGAACCTGCAAACTCTTCAAAGTCTCAAACTCATCTACTACCACTTGACCACAATGTCAATGTTACATATATTAATAAATACGAAGGTGATGATTACTAATTTGTCATGGCTCATGACTAATGAAGACGGCATGAAAAGTAAATTAACTTCAACTGCTAAATCTATACAATAATACATAAACTTCACTTGTAATTTATTGTTTGTCAAACTTCGATTCTATATCTAAATACCATATAAAAAGAGAGAGCTAACAACCATTAAATAATCCCATAAAATTCAGATATTATTAAAATAAGTTTCATAAAACAAGGTTTAGTGGAGGCCATCTAATTTGTGTCTCTAAACGGCAACACAAAACTAAGGCAGAAGACCAACATTACAATCCATGAAGCCACCAAGTAATCCACTTATCTCTTTTTTTATTCTTGTAAATCCCCATTTTTGGGGTAATATATCCATATTTTCATTATTTCTTTTTGTCTTTATTGAACTTGCATTTTATTTTATGTAAAAGACCTAATTATAAACTTTAATAGTAATTGTTTTCTTTTTGATAAACAACTTTAAAGTATTTGTTAACCTGATTTGTTTTTCAACCATTACAATAATGTGTTTACATAATGAATTTATTACAATTTTTTTTGCTTCATTGTCAGTATTAAAATCCCAAACTATGTGTATGTGAACTCTAATTAATAGATTAATAAAAATCAATGATTATGTTTAGAGACTCAATATTTTTGCACTCTTCACATGTAATATGTATTGGAAAGTGAAAAAACAAAAGAAACATTAGATAAATGGTTATGATCATCTGATTAAATTTTGTTTTCCACTGTTTTTTTACCATAAGTCAATTTTACATAGTTGTGATTGTGATTGTGTGACAATGATTTTAATTCAATAATTTGATTGACAAGTTCTGATTTATAGCAAGAATTTACATTCGAAGATTCTTTCGCTTGTATTGGGAAGGAATTAAATTCTGATATCAAAACATTTGTAAAGTGATCATTACTACCGGAGTATGTTTGAATTGAGAATTGTGGATATAATTAAACACCCTATATTTGATAGAAATAAATAAATAGATAAATGAAATAAAATCATTAATTAGTACTACTATATCTATTTCTATTTTGTGTTTTCGGTACCAGTTAACTACTTATGTCGAAGAAATTGAGTGTTCATACAACTTTATTCGCTAAGAATATGAACACATTAAATAGTCGACTTTTTGCTGAGTCAAACTATACTTGTTTGAAATCAGAGGCTAAATTTGAGGAAGTAGAAACTTTATATATCTGTAGTTTGTTGTCGTATCGTATATCTTAAAAACTATATTTAAATATTAGTATACCAAAAAAATAACAAATATTATACAAGTAAATATATATACACTAATCCTTAATTTGAGGCTAAGATTTGGACTTACATCTATGTTTAATAGCAATTTGAAAATTAGTGGAAACTGATTTTACTTTTAAAAGTATTATATATATGTACTTAATAGTTCGTTGATTTGTGCTCGATACTTTGTTGTTCACTAAATTTAAGATAATGCTAAAATCATTGAAATAAATTGCATTTTGCATCACAGTATCTTGTGAAAAGAATGAATATAGAAGTACTAACAGTCTCCAAATTCACAAACCGGATTAACATAATCGTATGAAAACAAAATAGAATATTTGGAAGAAAAACAAACGTAATTCCAACCTTACTTGAAAAATAATTATATATTTGAGCTGTCTAAAATGAGTTGTTAAAACTATGTTTAAATCATAAATCAGCACTCCCAAGTAAAATTGTACTACTAGTATATTTTAAATAATTATCAAAATCAGTAATATACCTTTTAAATCCATTATAGGAGAATTTTCGTATTTAAAATATTTTAATCCATATATACATTTTTACATGTATTAATCATAACATCAAATTCATAACATAATACTTTTCTTAAAAACTAAAATAAGATCCCAATATTTGCCGCAATATACAATTTTCTTAATATTACTAACTATATATATATATATATATATATATAATTAACTAATCTATCTATATTCTATATACATATTTGATCAATCAACGGAATTAGATAACCATGACTTATTTTATTGATGAAAGAAAGGTCCTTCGTTCGATCTCAAACATGTTCGCCTTCTATTTCATGTATCGAAAAAGTTTTAAAATTTGTCACATATTTTTGTGGCATGACCGAACATATAATTTTATGAGCATTGTTCTGGATTTATCACTCTACATATAGAATTTAGAAATAGTACTAATATTTATAGAATTTTAGTCTTTTTTTTTCAATCCGCAATTAGTGCTCTTAAGATTTGCACGTGCATGGTCACTCTAGTGTGGTCAATGATAATATATGTTACCAAGAAAATTTGTTGACAAAGAAAATTGTTACTAATAGAATGTAGTTAGAGAAACAATAAAATCTATTTAAACTAGTGATTGTGCTAGAATGCTAGTGGATCTCCTATGTAATATCCAAGTTCAAATTTGCATCTATATTGCATGTTTTTTTATATAATAAAAAATAGAATTTTCAAATTTTTATGTGTTTTAATTTTTTGTGGCAAATATGTTTCAAATTTATATTTAGCAATAACATATATTGTGTTGGATTTGAATTCGAGCCATGACACAATAACAAAAGCCACATACTACATGTTTTGTAATGTATTTTCTGTTTTTCTAATTATTTTGTTATTAATATAATATATAGTTCAATTTCTTACAAACAAAATTTATTGAAAAAGTATTAAAATTTAACTTGATTTTAACTCATACAAAATTACAATGACTTTTACGCATAAGAAATAAAGTCTTAATGTAATATTTTAGATTTATTTTTTACTATTACAGTTTAATTTATAGTAATTAGTTTTTTAACTATTTTCACTATCCTTTTTGTGTTATACTTTTTTGGATATGAATATTAATATTCATCTTTTTATTGTAAACATAAAATTTTAGAGCTATGGTACAGAAGACTTTTCACTAGTTTCTCCTTCCATCTGATTCCTAGAACTCTGAACAACAAGGCGGATTTTCGAGCTCGTAGTGTTTAAAAAATTTTTTTTGTCAACAATTGGATCGACAAGACTCAATCTATAGTCTGACCCAGCCCTTAAAATTCCTATTTAATCTAGCAACTGCGTAGAGGGGAGGAATTGAACCCTATATGTCATAGTCATTAGCTGAATCATCCTAATCACTAGACTAAGAAGAACTCGGCGTGTTATAAATCTTTTAAAAAATTGTTTCTATGTAAACTCTATGTCTAATTATTGGCTTTCAACATTAATATAAATTTAATTTGCTGGAAAAAAAAACCTATGGTTAATAAATGTAGTTAAATACACCACATAATTAAATACTTTGAAATACTTAGATATTTGTTTTGTATCCACTTCAAACCAAATTCTATTGCGATTTTGAACATCAATTCGTCATTTTCAGATGTATTCAGTGACAACGAAACTTAGATTTCAATGAATTTAAGGGGATTAGTGTGGAATTTAGTTTAAGATTCTTCTGGTTGACAACAAAAATATAACGTTATCAACAATATTTTTTCTAATAACTAAAGTCTGAAACTATGTGATAATGTTAAACTGAAAACAATTAATTAAGTATAACTACCAGTGTATATATATAGTATATATGTGTGTGGGAGAAATTTTAATAATTTGTTACCATTTTCCTTATGGAAATTAGTTTAAACATATCTGTATATTTATATATTTTTAAATTTGATAATTCACATTTAAGATATTCTGAAATATTAATTAGATTAATTATTATTATTTCATTTCTGTGACAAAACCATAACCAAAACTCTATAATATACTCTGAATTTTTTCGGTCTAGTAGTATTGATAACCTACTAATAATTTTTGTATAAGGATTCGATCTCTCTATCATAAATAAAAGATCAAAATAATTTTAAAATTGAATTTTGCACTATGGATCTAGAATTCTAATCCAATTGTTGAAAAAAACACAATTGATAAAAGTTAAACTCTGGTAGATACGATCGAATATATAAACTTTAAATAACTTGTCTAAAAACATTTTCCTAATTTTTATTTTTCAACAACTATAAACTATTATTAGAGATATCTGATTTCATCATATTAATTACAAATGATAATTAATCCATTAATTCATAAAAGGAAGAAAAAGTTATATTAATAAAAAAAATAATATAAAATAAAAATAAAAACCAGTAGATATTATTCCTAATTTACGTTATCTAAAAAAGTTTTAATCTGAAAAGGAGAGTGCACCCTTTAAACGACTGGAACAAGTCAAAAATGCAAAGAATTGCTAAAAAGTGTGACCTTATAAATACAAGCAAACAAAAAAAAAAAAACTTTATAAATAAATCAAATATCTCAGAAATTGTTGAATTTTTCTAAAACTTTACATTCTTCCTTCTTCTTCTCCTTCTCTCTAAACGACTTTAGGGAGATAAATTTTTCAAACCAGACGATGATGATGATGATGACGATGACGATGATGTTCTTGTGATTGCTTTGTTCATTCTAGTTTTTGATTTTTAATTTCCAGAAGAAAAAAAAAATCAGTTCTTAATCCTCTGTTTTGGTCCCCCATGTTTGGTCTCTGTTTTTTCTCGGATTGATTTAAATATCTTAATTCTTCATTTGATCTTTTGCTTCTTACTCGTTACAATCTCACTGTTTCGTCTTTTTCTCTAAAATCGTCTTCTTCTTCTTTTTTCCAGCTATTATTTTCACAAATCTCGACAAAAATTCTTTGGATATTTCATCGATTTCACCAAACTTTTGTCTCTAAATCCATTTTTCAATTTCTTCGTTCCCCAAAATCGAAACTCTTCTCTTTTTTAATTGTGTTCACCCTCTCTTTCCTCTTTTGATTGATTGATTATGGGTTGTGCGAGCTCGAAACACCATCGTAAGCGTTGTGTTCATTGCCGGAGAGGATATTCTCCGGTTGATGTACCGAGAAGCCAATCGGTGCACCACCCACCACAAAACTCCGACGACAGTTGTCACATGGTTGCTCTTAGTTCGTCAAGTCTCGGATCTCTAAGGCTTTGTGATTCCTCTTTTGGGCATAATCACAAACACTTGGCAGACTTCAGCGATAAGCTTGCTTCGGACAAATCTAGAAATGGGTTTGGTCCAAATGAGGTTAGAGAGAAGGAAGACAAGGAGAAATCGAATTTGGAAATGCAGGCTAAGCTAATGGAAGCAAAAGTATGGTCAAGTATGATGAATGAGAAAATCCCTAAAGTTGTGCCGAAAACTCCGATTGTGACGCCTCCTGGTGAGCCAGAAACGATCAATACATGGGAAATGATGGATGGGCTTGAAGATGTGATTACACCTTCACTATCACCAAATCACATTAGGAGCTTCTCGTTTGATATGGCGCGTAATGGCAATTGTGAACAACACAAGTCCAATGGTAATGTAAAGTCTCTTTGGCTTCAAATGGAGGAAGAAGGGTTTGAAGATTTTGATCCTGAGGTCATTTCTTCATTTAGGAAATCACTTCAAGAGCTTCCTTCAGATCATCCGTTTCACATTTCGATTCATAACTCGGATTTGAATCCAAAGTTCAGTTTCTCTGATGAGGAACAGGAGCAAACTTTGAGTGAAACAATACAAAGTGTTGGTAAAGATAAGGTGATTGTCTACTTCACAAGTCTTAGAGGTATAAGGAAGACATATGAAGAAAGCTGTGATGTTCGAATCATACTAAAAAGCCTCGGAATTAGAGTCGATGAGCGAGATGTATCAATGCATTCGGGTTTCAAGGATGAGTTAAAGGAGCTACTAGGGGATAAATTTAACAATGGAGGTGGGATTTCTTTACCTAGAGTTTTCTTGGGGAAGAAGTATCTTGGTGGAGCAGAGGAGATACGAAAGTTGAATGAAGATGGGAAGCTTGAGAAGCTTCTGGATAAGTGTGAGAAGGTGGAAGAAAACAAAAACGGTAATGGGTTAGAATGTGAGGCTTGTGGAGATGTAAGGTTTGTACCATGTGAGACATGTTCAGGTAGCTGCAAAGTGTACTATGAGTATGAAGATGAAGATAAAGACGAAGATGAAGAAGATGATGATCAAAGTGTAAAGGAAGAAAGAGAGTATGGGTTTCAAACATGTCCAGATTGTAATGAGAATGGACTCATTAGATGTCCTCTTTGTTGTGATTAGAGCTTTGAACACATACATACACAAAGAAAGGAACTTTGAAACTCTTTTCTTTTTGTTTGTTTTACTAAATTTTGGATCTTTGATTGCTTGATCGTTTTGTCGCCCTAGACATTTTGTTGTACATAAAAAAAAAGGTTATTGATTGTGAAAGAAAGTTATTTTTCAAGTGTAAATCTGAAATTAGATTATGTGAAAGTTATTTTTGAGTTGCTCTCAATCTGATGGTTAGGATGATCTAGTCAATGGTTTGGTATCATGGTTCGATTTCTACCCGCTGCATTATGGTAATTTAAAGAATAGATTTTAGGGGTAGACTTTAGATTGTATATCAGGTCTTGTTGATCTAATATTGATAGAAAAAAGAAAATTAGCAAAATGACCTGAATTTCTAAAGGTTTAGACTTTGAATTCTCTTATTATATAAAAAGTTAGAAAGTGTTATTTTCTTTGAAATTTCTTTAGTACTTTATATTTTGTGAAGACTCAAATATTGAAAGGCAGAATGTTGAGAAAAGAAGTCAGCTGACAAGATATGACCAGAGAAAATAAGGATCAGTCAAAACGATAATGCTTTTGCTTTTGTCAATATGTCAAACTAACATATTATGCTTGAATAATAGTCATAAAGACATATTTGGGAAAGAAAATAACGAAAGGAACATATAAATGGGTAGATGACAATGGGAATACTATACTAAATAAACAGAAATGATATGATCAATTGTTATAAAATGGTGTAAATTTTTTGACTATTTGATTTTATTTGATTTTAATTAAATTCATTATATATGTTAATATTTATTTACTTATTTAATATACATGTAAATGGATATACTAATATTTATTGTGCAATGTAATATTATTACAATTTTTTTTTGTTAATACTGGATTACAACTGGTCGGCCTATTAGCCAAATTCCTACATAATGTAGGCGGTAAAATTCGATCCCAGGATATGTAAATGCATGTGCCTTTAATAGACTTATTGTCTATCACTAGACTAAATGCCACATGCAATATTATTACAATTCAAAATAACGAATTATGCGTATATATGACGAATTTTTTAATAAAAAAATTATTTGATATTTTTTTTTTCTGGAAATATATATATTTGATAGATTATGTATTTAATATTGTGAAAAAGTTATCAAATTAAAAATGCAAATAAATGACGTAGAATCATAATATGTAATATAACCCACCATTATCACCATCAAATTTTTTAAGTACAATAAATAATATATATCAAATCGATCAAAACCCTAGCAATAAAGTTATAATTAAGGTGATCAATTAATTTGTCTTTGATTTACCTTGACACCAAGTAGTGAGTTTAAATCTCGCCCAGTTAGAGAACTTTGGTTTATGTAACAAATCAATTAATTATTATTGAATCTTAAATTTTTTTATTGATTTTTATGAAGATTTTAAAAGTTTTTGTATGCTGAGCAATTTATGTTATTTTCTTAATTTTAATTGATCAAATATCTAAAATAATATATATATATATATATTGATTACTGAATATCAAATATTATTTTTCAGGTCACTTTATAAATTCTCATGCACTATGGTTTGTTTCCTCCCCGATACAAAGGAAAGCAAAGAAGGAATTTTAAGATCTAGATTTTGATTATAGATCGGACCTTGTCGATACAATTATAAAAATAAGTTTGAAAATATATATATATATATATATCAAATATTATTTTATAGCTCATTATTTATTTGAATTTATTATGTAGTGACCAAAACTTTAAAGTCTGAAAAAGAGCACTAAGTGATTACATATTAAACAAAAATCATAGATATTGGTTCAACGCTTGGATTAGTAATATGTCATGATGAATATTTATGAGGGGAAATTTCAAAAATACTTTTTTTGACATATTCTTTTTAAAATTTATATTTTTTTTTGGAAATTGGGAGAGAAAAATTATTGTGATACAATCCAAAATTAAAAATGTCTAATTTTGTAAATACTTCTCCAAAATGCTATTTTGAAATTTTGCAAACACAAAGTTCATAATCTATAATAATCCCTTATTTTATTTTTCTTATCAAATACATGATTTATAAAGTATAAGTGATATCATTTATATGAAACATATTTTCCTCAACTATTGATTTTATCTTTGATTTAAATGGTATGAAAACATGATCTTTAATACTAATAGTCCAAATTCTATAACTTTTATTTTCCAAATCTAATGTTTTAATTTTGGTGTAAAAAACGTTGTTTTGTGATTTGATAAGTTTTGACATTAAATAAAATTTTTCTGTTATTCTTTGATATATTGTCATTTTTGATAAATATAATAAAGTTTAATGTTTGCTTGTCAAAAGTTTTCTTCAATTAATTAATAGTATAGACAGTCTAAAAGTCATTTTATGCCATGTGATTGCTATGCAAAGTAAATATCTCATTTACTCGTAAACAATTGCAATTGTGAATTGCCAAATAAACAATGTAAACTGATTGAAACCAGTAGTTTAGACCTATTGCCTATTCAAATTTATTTAAAATCTAAAATTTGTTATTTCTAGTTACTTATTAGCAGCCACTAAGCTATCGGCTAAAACAATTTTATTACAATTTATTTAACCATTGCATTAGAGAGTTAGTATAAAATATATATACCTAAGCAATTTTAAATGGAACTCCTGTTTCATACAAAGATCTTCCTACCCTAGACAGCCGTCGTTACAAGCCCCGGTGTAGTGTCTTTTCCTTTATTTCCTTTTGTTTTTTTGTTTTTCCTGTTTATTCATATATTTCGATCTAGTCTGAAAGTTTCAGATTTACAATCTACATAATGAAAATTTTCAAATCTTCTGATTTCGACGAATCTGAAGTGATGTTGTTTCGACGATTTCCGGCTACATCCATCATGGTTTGGTTCTTAGATCTCTATTTGGGAGGCATGATGGTGACCCTGAATCACTAGAATTTGGTTTTTTTTGAATCGACATATTTGACAGAGTACTGCAGCAATAGTTCTCGGCAAGAATCACAAAGACTTTCAATATTTAGTTACTGGTTTCGTCTCTTATTATCGAGTTTTTTTTGGGTTTTGTTTTTGTTTTTGGTGTTTAGGTTTCTAAATCTGTTGAATTCATAGAATAATATATATCTAAAGTATGAGAATCATTGTCTTATTTTGTAAAAAGTATTAGAAGTATGCTCACTATTGTGGTACGGGAATGTTTTATTGTTTATCTTGTGTCTCGAATCAAGACAGATGTGGTTTTGCTAATGTGTCATCAAATCTTACTGTGTCGGTGTGGAAGACCATTAGTTTTCTCTTTGTATTCATTTGTTGAATATATTCTATGATGTAATCGGTTCCTACCAGCTTTAATGAAATAAAGTGTTACAAGAGAAAAAAAAATTAGTTTAAATGTTTTTCGACTCTTATATTATGAATAGAGAGTACAATGATTGCTTGACAAAATTATTTACATAATAGAGTTTAGGGTTTGACTCATTTAGCACCGTGGGTGGATGAGGATGCCAGTGCCAGAACTTATGAAAACAAATCTACTAAACAAATATCACTAGTATAATTATTGGAATCAAGTGAATTTTCGGAAAAAAAAAAAGTTTCTTTGATTTCACAAAATTAAATTGAAGCCTATTATCTTAAATAATAATAAACTAGGTGATTTTTCTGTACATATGTGTGGGCATAAATATTTTTAATATAATTAATTTTGAAATTTTGTTATTTTATATATTAGATATCAAGTTTTTAATAATCGTTATTACATAAAACATTAAAAATAAAATCAATATAATATGTGAAAACAAATTTCTATTAAAAAAAATTTGAAAGATCTAAAATTCAATATTATCAATTTTACAAAAATAATATACTAAATAATTGATTAATTAGCCTCTCATTTAACAAATATTATACATATGATTATTTTATAAAAGCTTTTTTCTATAATTCCATTTTTTGAATAAAACAAAAAGATTTGTAATTAAAATTTGAAAATTCATATCATTTTAGTCTACATACAATTTTAAGCTAACTTTTTCGTAAATCAAAATCATCTCAATCGATTTGAGTGATCTTTAGTCTCATAATTTTCACTAGCCCTGTCCAATTCAGGTTATCCAAACCGATCTGAACCAAAATAATGTAATATGATAATACTTTGGATAACTCTATATACCCGATTGGATATAGTTTTGAAGAACCCGATAAATTCGGGTTTGGGTCGCGTTTTACCCTATAACCCGAACAACCCGAATAACCTGATTATATATATGTAGATAATTATATCTATTTTATTATTTATCAGTATATTATATATAATGTAATTATTTTTTTATTTATCTGAGTCACTGACATTTAGTCAATTAATTGTATGTAATCCTATTGTTGACTAATATAACTAAACTTTAGAGTTTGAATTCTATGATATCTAATTTACCAACTTCAAAAGGTTTAAAATTTTAATCAATATAATTTGTTCGGATTTAAACCGAAAAACTCCAAAACCGACTAAAATTCAACCCGACCCGATCTGATATAGATTCAGGTTTAATTTGTTAACTAAGTTATTTTACCGAATAACCCGTAACCCGAATCATCCGAACCGAACCCATCCGATACCCGAATTGAACAGGGCTAATTTTCACCCTCATAAATTCATGTCTCTTATTGACAAAAAAAAAAAAAAGATTCATGTCTCCTAAAAATATATAGAAAAATACCAAGAAGCAGGTGGCCCAGTTGGTTTGCCCCTGATCTAGCTTGGCACCAGGTGAGGGGTTCAAATCCCGTCAGCTCTAGTGGGAGCAATTTGGCTATGGATTGGGCATTTGTTGATCACATTAGTAGAAAGAATGAGAAATGTTGACAATATATATATATATATATATATATATAGAAAAATTAAATGATCACCACTTATTGGTTAAATAGACTCCTCAATATTTTTTTCATCCACTTATGAAATATTATTTATATTATTAGTTTATCTTTCTATCAAAAAATTTTCTCTTTCACTATAACATGCTTCTCCAACATTAGTATGTTTTTTTGGAATAAAATTAAAAGATTTGTAAATCAAAATTTTACAATACGTATTATTTTAGTTTAACCATAATTTTTAACTAACCTCTTCATATACCTCGATTTTTATCGGTTTTGAGCTCATTTATTCGTTTATTTTCAGAGTTTTTGTCTGCATTATAGAGTCTTTTTAGGTGGAAAACGAGAAGAATTTGGATTACACCCGTGGAGTTTTGTTTGGAAGGATTTGAAGCATTTTCTGGATTTTTAGCAAAAGAGTAATGATCGATCGATCAACACCTTGCTCGATCGATCACCTTCTTCAGCCAAAGCTGCGCTCGACATATTGATCGACCTCACACCTCATGATCGATCGATCACACCTACACCAGAAGCAGCGCTCTACCTCATGATTGACCAAGCTATGTGGGAGATCGACCGCTCACCAGTGATCGATCGATCAACCCTTTGATCGATAGATCAACAAAACTACGAGAGATAACCTAATTTTCCTGTTTTGTATCTGCGAGTTATAGACCATATAAATACTCTTTTTCTTATTTCGTTTTAGAGAGAGCAGACTTGTGATAGACCTTTTTACAGCAGTTTTAGCTTTTGTAAGCAGGGAGAAGAATTCCTCCAGACCTTTAGAAGAATTTTTGAACCCTTTTTATATCTCTATTGCAATTTCATGTTCTCTTCTACAATGATTTATGTTTCTAATTCTATTATGTCTGAGTAGATCTCTTGTCAGGTTTAGGGATTCTAGAGATTTAGGAATAGATGATTGGGGATAAAATATGATTGATTGTTAGAAGTTCTCCATCTAAACTCTTACTTAAAACTTAAATTAGCATGATCAAGTAGTTTATGAATTTAGGTTGTTAGCCTTCCAAAAGTTTGTTAAGAACCAGAATTAGTTTAGATGAGCAATTGATTTTAGTTAACGACAGTTGATAGTTAGAATGAATTGTGGATAATTGAACCTATTCGGTAATGCCATTTGCTTCTATGACCAACGAAAGTTAGGAATTTCTAGGTTGTTAAATTGAGTGATAAGTGCCACGATAATGGACTTGTCAAACCTTTATGTTCAAGTCGAGAATAGAGTTGTAGTTCCCTGAAGAGTTTCCCTGATTAGATTCATGTTTCTTGATGAATACTCGATGTCTAATGTTTTTATTATTGATTGCAAACCATTTAAGTTGTTAGATTTTCATCACTAATTTTGATTTAGTATAGCTTGAAATAAAATAGATAGTCAAAAGTGCAAATTTGGTTCTTCGTGGATATGGTCCTTAAGTACTACTACTTCATTGATGTGCACTTGCAGTAGATTATTTAGGGTAAAACCTAACATACATCAAGTTTTTGGCGCCGTTGCCGGGGAACCAATTGGTTGTCTTTTGATTGATATTTAGTTTCTAGTCTATACTCTTTACTTACGTTTTTCTTTTTGTTTTGTTTTTGCTTTTCTTTTAGTTTATGGTCAGAAGAAGTCAAGAATCAGAAGACCTGCTGAACTTTGACAACGAATCACTTACTAGGATCGAGAGAGAGAACAAAATATTACCAGAATAGATTGGTTATTCGTCCCCCACCTATCTAGAGGCAAGACTACGAAATCAAGCCTCAGTTGATTGGGTTAGTGAAGCAATACGTCTTCAATGGTCTCCCAGGAGAGAATCTGATGGATCACATCGAGAATTTTAAGGATATGTGCAGTACAACAAGTTAGAATGGAGTCCCTGCGGACTATGTCAAGTGCATGTTGTTTCACTATTCACTTTATGACAAGGCTTCAAGATGGTTGCGATCTTTACCTCCAAGTTCACTCACAATTTGGGGAGAAGTCAGAGCAAAATTCTTGGATCAGTTCTACACCAAATCGAAGACTGCAATTTTGAGACGAAAAATTTCAGCATTTTAGCAACGTTCTGGTGAGTCATTGACTGAAGCTTGAGAGCGTTTCAAGGAGTATCAGCGAGATTTTCCACACCACAGCTATTCAGATGAGTAGTTGTTTAATACCTGGAATCAAGTGGGAATACAAGAACTCTCTGAATGCTGCAAGTAATGGAGATTTCATGACTAATACTAGGGATGAAGCATTCACATTCATCAACAACTTGGTAGCAAGTTCTGGTAGTCACTGTCCACAGTATGACCAAGGGAGAAAGGTCAATAGCGTGGAAACTTAGAGGATAGATGAGATCAACGAGAAGCTTGACATGCTTATCAAAGCTAATCAAGGAAATCATAGGGGTGTGCATCAGCTGGATGATAGTAGAGAGGTAGCTAAGGTTCAGGATGAATCTGATCTGTCAGAGGAGCAGAGAAAAATCGACTATGTTAACTGGCAGAACAGGGGACAGAATCAGACTATCTTTTCTACAGGAGCACGAACGTGGAAAACCTACATGATGTCGTTTTCCCGGCTCCAGCAATACCTCAAGGATCACCTTTCCAAGGAAACCCTTTGTACAAAATCCTGGTCAGAGATGGAACAACCAGAAACCGTACAATCAGAACTCTAGCGGAAGCAACTGGCAGAACTGTACATGTCGTATCAGCAGCAAGCACCACCGCAGTAAGCTCCAATGAGCTCTTCAGGAACTTCACATGACGAGATCAAGGCTTTGATCCACCAACTTGCAACTGAGCAGGAAAAAACCACACGAGAGCTCAACACAAAGGTAGACAGCATGTATAACGATTTGAACAGCAAGTTTGAGTCAATCTCCATGCATTTGAAGAAGCTAGACACTCAAGTAGCCCAAACTACTGAAGCTATGAGAAGACCTCAGGGAGTTCCACCTGGAAAAGTTGAGAAGAATCCAAAGGAGTCTTGCAATATTGTGAAGTCTGGAACTGAGGAGTGTACTGTAAATAAGGAGGCAAGCAAAGAGGGTAAGTACAGACCTCCAAACCCGTTCCCTAAGGAACTCACCAAGTTAGAAGATCAAGGGGAGTTCACAATACCTTGCATTCTTGGGAATTTGATCTTTAGTGATGCGCTTTGTGATTTAGGTGCAAGTGTTAATGTCATCTCTCTGGAGACAATGAAGAAGTTAGGTATCGGTTTGATATAGGAGAATAACTCATCCATTTCGTTTGGAGACGCCACTTTTCAGAGCCGAAAGGGGCGACTGACTGATTTCACACTTATGGTTGGAAACTGCAAGGTTCCAACAGATTTCATTGTAGTTGAGATGGCTAGAGGTGGAGTAGTTCCAATATTGTTAGGAAGACCATTCCAAAACACATGAGCTAAAATCGATTTTCCTAACAAGAAGGTTGTGTTGGAAAATGTTGATAAGAAAGTCTCCAACCCGATTAGAGCTTCAACCGGTAACATGTGTGAAATGATAAACGTTTCTGCTGAGAAGGAAATAGTTTCTGGAGTTGGAGATTCAGTTTCTGTAGGATTGGAAGGTTATGAACTTGAGTATGAGTCAGATGAAGAGTATAGTGTTTGTCGAGAGCTAGCAGAAGATTCAGTTGAGCATGACGAAACAAGTATCCTTAATGTTACATCTGATGATTATTTTAAGTTTGTTGTTTAAAACTTGTATCTTAAAGTTTTTGCAAGGAGACTTGGACTTGAAACTTCAGGACCATACACCGTGAAGGAAATTTGACCTGATGGAACTGTAGTATTGCTCTATGCTACAAGAGCTGAATTCCATAAGAAGGATGAACAGCTTAGAAGGTTTATCGTTGATGAAGAAAAGACTAGGGGAGTGAACATTCCTCCCAAGAGTCAATCCGCCATCTAAATGGCAACCGAGTAAAGTTAATGACTCTAAACAAGCACTGAGTGGAAGGCAACCCACTATTAGGTAGTTTTGTTTTTCATAGTTTTTATGTTTTGAGTTAATTTTTCATTTTATTTTGTTTTGTTTTAGGTGAGAAAGCAAAACAGAGAGCTTTGATCGATCGATCGTGTTCAAGATTGACTGATCGTCATGGTTTTACAGTCTTGCGCACGACCATTTGATCGACCTCAGCAAGGAGATCGATCGATCAGCACTTCAAGGTACCATGTGCTCGACCATTTGATCGACATGCATCAGCTAGATCGATCGATCGCTGAAAGGAAGGAATCTTGTGTGTAACTATTTGATCGACCTGCAATGGTTTGATCGATCGATCAACGAAACCAAGGATTTTGCGCTCGACCGTTTTATCGAGCTGTAGCTATTTGATCGATCGATCAAAAACAGAGAAAATTTCATGAGTAGGTTGATCGATCGATCGTGACCTGGATCGATCGATCAACGGGTCAAGTAAGTACCCCATAAATAGAAAACACGGGTTTTACACAACTTCACAAAATCATAACGGTTGTTGATTTTGAGTGTTTTTTTTTTTGCGAAAATCTTCAAATTTTCATAACTTCTTTGATTCTTAATCGTTTTCTTCAATTCAAAAGCCTAATCCACTTGGATTTCTCCCCTTTATCTGATTATCCTATTATCTCTTTCGATTGGCAAAGGTATGGCTTCCTAATTTGCAATTTAAAGAACGAATTGAAGCTTTTGGGGAAGTTTTGGATTTTGATTTCTTGATGCTTTATTGCTTAGAATCCATATGCTTTCACTATTATTGGGAATTTTGATGCCTAATTGCTATAAATGAGATTGATTCTTGCCTAGAAATCGATTGTTAGGTTGAAGGAGAATGTTTAGAGATTTTTGGGAATCTAGGTTTGAGATTGAGGTTTTGTGGAATTAATTGATGCATTGCTGGATGTTATCTACATTGATCATTGAGTTTAGCAATTAATTCCTCAATCATCTCACTTCTATTTCAGATTTCCTAACTCTCAAAATTTTGTGGAGAAACTAAACTCTATTTTTCTCTTTTTGATTGTGGTTGTTTACAGACAATGGTGAGAACTAATGAACCAAGGAAACCTGCAAAGAAGTTCAGGAGATCCGCCAATGTTGAGGCTGGACAATCCTCTAGTGGAACGGTTCTTAGAGAGCGTTTACTGTGACCTAGACCCGATGAGGAACCTTTTGAGAAAAACCTTGGTAATCGGTCTAATCCAAAGTTGCTGAAAAGGGATAATGTCTACGTGAGGCGGATGGCAAAAGTTTCATGGGGTCATTTACGATCAACTATTGAGGAACAAGATGCTCCCGACTAAGTTTCTCTGCCCTGCTACTTTGGACAAGTTAAGGATCCTAGATGACATTGGTAGTATGCTTGAGAGGCTTGGTTTAGGTAGTTTTGGGGCTACAGCGTACCCACTATACTCATAGCCCGTTCGTAAGCTTCTAGCTTCTGAGACATCCTTTTGGCTGCAGATCCTCATGCTCCTGTTTTAGCCGCTTACTTCACTTTCATGTTCAAGGGGATACATTATACGCTGATCATCAGTGAGATCTGCAGGATATATAGTTTTAGAGAGGAAGCCGAGGGACAGATGCCTCCTAGTTATGGTCCAGCCAATGATGCCATGTGGCATATCTTAGCAGATGGAGGCTTTCATGGTCGTGATTCCAAGCTCACGCACATTAGGAACCCTATGGTTAGGTGATACACGAGGTTTTCAAGCTCTAAATACCAATTAAACCTCTCGTGCTTATCTTAT
>OVAX01001746.1:0-39427 GCA_900406405.1 Lepidium africanum | reverse complement strand
AGGTGAATCACAACATGGAGATTACAAGACAAAAAGAAAAGGTAGAGAATGCAGAGTTACCTTCTCAAAATTGTAGCACCGGAGTCCAAGCTTAGCAAAAAGCTCGATGTCATATGTATAGTGGGAAGTAGACCAAAATATGGTTTGGTAAGGGACAGTTACCCGATCAAAATTCTACAAACAGTAAGAACATGTTCTGTGAGAAATAGACCTAAGATCCATGAAATCAAAATCAATGCTATAAAATATAAGGATTCGGAGAAAATATCGCTGAGAACGAAACCTAAGAGATCAATATCAATCAATATATACAAACAGAAGGATACTCCGAGAGAATTTACATACACAGGCCTGTTCGCTCTCGACATCTGGTTTCGCCATGACCTCCTCCTTTCTAGCCAGCCCTAAATCTTTCGCCATGACATCAATATATATATTCTAAAATATCAATATAACTTTTTACAAAATTTCTCCTTCTACCTCTAATCAAAATTATTCATATGGTATCTAAGCAATTATCACCCCTAATTATTAGGGTATAAAGGATTTTTAGTTTTGCTTCTAAGTTTATGTGCAAAATTTAAAATAATACTCTCTAATAAAGAATAGTAGATTAATACTTGCGCTATGCGACAATATAATTTATAAGCAAGCAATATAATACTCGCGCTTCTTCTTTACTTTAGAACTTTGTATTCTTATTCTTCTTCTCTGTTCGTCTCCTCTAGATACTTCTCGTTATAGTTACTGCTGAAATTTGTGTTTAATACATTCTCCTAATTTTGCGTTTTGATTTTTTTCTGATTTTAGCTGATTTTTTGTAGATTTCACATTTGTGTTCATTCGGGTTTTCTGTTTTTTTTTATGTTTCTTTGATTTCTTAGAGTATGGATTTAGACCAAGTTAAAAGGATTTTGCATTTTGATATTTTGTGATTTTTGCTGATTTCTTTAGATTTCACATTTGTGTTCATTCGAGTTCCTTTTGATGTTTCTTTGATTTCTTTGAGTATGGACTTAGAAAAAGTTAAAAAGGATTTTGTGTTTTAATATTTTGTGATTTTTGATGATTTCACAATTGTGTTCCTTTGTGTTTCCTGATTTTGATGTTCCTCTGATTTCGTAGACGAAGTTGAAGCACCCCCAAGAAACGACAAAGTATATAAATCCATTCTCCAAAAGAATGGACTTCCTGCTATTCTCATTTCAGATGAAGCTATATCTAACTCAGCTGCAGCGATGCTTGTGAGATGTGGATCTTTTCGAGATCCTTCATATGCTCAAGATCAAAGCTATATCCTGGCAAGGATGAGGTACAATACTATCTTATCGACTTTTTTTTGTAAATTACTTGTCCCATATCTATTTATATGTAACATATCTGTTCTTAATTTAGCTATTCAAGTTTGTGAGTAAGAATGGTGAAGATTCAAATGCTCAGACGGAATTAGACTACACTACGTTCTCTATGAACATCAAATCTTCCGCCTTTCGACGTGCACTTAAAAGGTTAGCTAATTTTATTTGTTTTTTGCTTTAATCTTTTGTATTAGATCTTAACCAACTAAAATTTCCAGGTTTTCTAGGTTGTTTATTGATCCTGAGTTGGAAGAAGAAGTTATGATACGTGAGATTGAACTAATGGATTCAGGTTTGTCACATCTCTTGTAAATGCTTTTGAGGTCAGTTATATCATTCTAGTGCTATAGCTAATATCCGTTGGAATCATTGTTTTCAGTTTTCCCCTAAAAACAGATTTCTTCCGTCTGGTTCTCCAAAAGATATTGATAATGTTGATAATATGGATGTCGATGTTGAGGAAGATCTTATGGATACTGATAATGGTGAGGATGGTGGAAATTGCGAGGATGGTGAACTTCCAGATGATGATGAGGATGATGCATGTCCAGATAATTTCCGGAACAAGTCTCACATAAAATTGTGACACATACGTGAAGTTGGACAGCCAACTGTCAATATATGTATGTAATGTTGGAGCTGACTTGTTTAATCAATTGATGATTAAACTCTATGTTAGTCTTCTAAAGATTCTTTGACATACATCTTATACCAAGTAAATGCCTCAAAACTTTATGTTTCATTTATATATAAAATGTACCAATAGAAGCTAATCTGGAGACATCAAAGTAGCTTATACCAAGTTTAAAGTGAGTGGTTTTAAAGAAAACTCTCACACTACATATATGAGATTTGGAACAAGTTCACTTCATTTACTCCGTCGTCCAAAACTTTTAAGGTATGCCTTTAAAAAAAAGTTATATTGCAAATCATCTTTTCATATTGCTTAAGTTGTTATCTATGATCTATCTTTTTCAGAGAATGAAAGAGCTTGTGAAAAATCTGCTAAAGAACAGCATTCTGGAGTTTTTGATTATTCTGATAACTTACTGTTACAACAAATAACAAAATATTGTTATACCATTGATGATATGTTGAAGACACTTTTTTCGATCTGTTTTGAAAATATGTTGTCTTAATTGTGAAAATGTGAAAAATCTACTCATATACCAAAATCAAAGATAGATCACAAAACTCTAAAAACATGAAAACTGAAATTGTCCATAAAACTTATTGATAGAATTATACTAGAGTTTTCCCAATATCTTAAATTTTATTGCAAAGATTTTGAAAATGAAACTATTAAAATGATCAAAATCTAATTCAATTTTAATACACCTTCGATCTATAACAGCCATAATTTAACAATTTCAAAGTATTTCTACTTGAAAATCAGAATCTTTTTAACTTGAAAAACATATAACACTAATTTTAAGATTGAAATATAGTTGATAAAAAAAATAAAAAGCAAAAAGAGATACAACCATCACAACAAAAAATAATGGAATACAGCCAGAGACCCCAATATTGGTTGGATTTTCAAATAAACCAAGACTTTGTTCACACTAGTAAAACGTTTGACGTTATTTAGGATGTGCCTAATTCTCACTCCACGAAGAAGTTTATCAAATTCCAGTTCGCCATCGCATCCACCAAGTCTCCAATCGTTTTGTGCTGGAATTCCATTATTCATTATATAATCGAAACCCCAAAATGCGGAATGTCCATAACAGCGATGGTGGCCTTCTGTTTCCTGAAATTGAGACGCAGCTTTGGCGGGAGCAACAACTTCTTGAAGGTATTGACCAGAAAGTGGCACGTACTCCACATCAAGGGAATTAATCAATCTTGCCTCGGCGATATTTTCCGAACCCGCGATTGACCAGCAAGTGGCTGCTCGTTTCATTAAAGTTATTCAAGCAAATTATTTTAAAGTAAGAGAAATAATGTAACTCAAAAAACTTTTTACCATGTCTTCCTTGATTTCGTACAGGAATTTGCGAGTCGAACCCATCACCGCCATACAGCTTCTCTGGCATAGTCTAAAATCACCAAAGAATCTGATTGAGAAAAGTTTTAAGTCAAAAATATTAAGCTAGTTTACTAAAAGACATACCTCGTTTTTACTCCATATTGCAAAAAAGATATCTTCAGTTCGAAGATAGTATATCATGTTCCCATCAGGCTCCCTCCCAATAATTGGAGTTTCCCAGTATCTTAAATTTTATTGTAAAGATTTTGAAAATAAAACTATTAAAATGATCAAAATCTCATTCAATTTTAATACACCATCTATCTATAACAGCCACAACTTAACAATTTCCAAGTATTTTCACTTGAAAATCAGAATCTTTGTAACTTGAAAAACATATAACACTAATTTTAAGATTGAAATATAGTTGATAAAAAAAATAAGAAGCAAAAAGAGATACAACCATCACAACAAAAAATAAAACAACATCCACTAAATCATAGACTAAAGAAAAAAATGACCAAAACAAAATGACCAGATATTGCACGCATGAGCAAACAAAAATATCAAATCCATTATCTTGTTTCTCTTTCATATATCAAATTGAAAAATGTATAAGTTAATGTTAGCAAATAGTTTATACACTTCTTCTCCATGATTTTGTAACTTTTTATTTTCAAAATCATTCAAAAATCTTTTTCATTGATGGATCGTTCTTACAATAATTTTTAATTGTTTTTAAATAAACTTAATGGATTTGTCCTCTCAAGTTAATGTGGTGTTGCATCACTTGTTTGTAAAAACTCATAAAAACTAACTAAAATTATTATTATCTATATTAATATCAAAGATTTTGAACATGCATTTGATTTTATAATGGAGTTTGATGAATTTGATAGATATTTTAGTTAAATAAAAAATGAAATTTTAGTAAAAACATTGTTACTGTGAATTGATTTACTATAAAAAAAATACATAACCATATTTTCTATTTGTTAATGTTGAATCGGTTTTTTGATAAAACAACCAACAAATAAAGAGATATCAAGAAAATGATGTAAGTTATAATTGTGAGAGAAGAAAAAGAGTAAATTTATATATGACTAAAGTTTGTATGCATAAACAAACAAAAATATTAATTTCAATGTCCAATTTCTCTTTGAATATTAAACTGAAATATTTATAAGTAAGTGTTAGGACAGAGTTCATCGACTTCTTCTGCATTTTATCCTAAATATTGGTGTCATTCCAAGTAAGGCTTAAATTTTGCTTATTTCATGCCTTTACGCATGACAATTATTTACTTGTTAGTGTGGAATGGAAATGGTGTTTTTTATAGCACAAATCAATTCATTTCATTCAGATTTCAAACTCAATACAATGCTTATTATTTTTCACTAATATATGATTGTCCTTTCTTCCTTAGAAATCCGATGAAATGTCTCTATGTTAATGTCTTGTATAATTAGTTTAGCCCTGACCAATGTTGTTGTCCCTGCACCATTAGATATGTATTTTAAAATCTTATTTAAATCATTAGCTACCATTAAAAATTAATATTTTAAAATTTTAGGAAGTCCAATAAAATTCAATATCCAAGAGCACCTCTAAATCTTCAAAAATATACAAATAGAATGGGAAAAATATCATTTAATAATTGGAAGTTGTAAAAATGGTTGATTAAACATTGAATCTTGGATGTGGTTGATTAAACTTTCAATTTTTTGTTTACTTTTTTAAAAAACTAACTTTCTGTTGACTCGGCCAATTGAACCTTTCGCGAAAATGAAATCAAAATTGACTCTGAAATCGAAAACCAAATTGTAAATTGGAAGTTCGATTCACTTCTTATCTTCGTTACGAAGAATCCATAAGCTTGATTTGCTATTTTCTTTCCAGAATAAGCTCCAATTTATCGATTTAAAGTATCAAGGACAATATTTTAAATCGACGAATTTAAGTTCATTTTTGAAAGAAAAGAGTAAATCAAGCTTAAGGATTCTTCATAATGAAGATAAGAAGTGAACCAAACTTCCAATTTCTAATTTGACTTTCGATTTCAGAGTCAATTTTGATTTTATTTTCGTGAAAAGTTCAATTGGCCGAATCAATATAAAATTGAGGGTTTTTTAAAAAGTCAACAAAAAATTGAAAGTTTAATCAACCACATCCAAAATTCAATGTTTCTGTATCACCCCCAAACATTTTAAATTTTCCAAATTGGCCCCATTAAACCGTTTCAAATCAATTTTGTCCTTAAATTGCAAATATATCAATTTTCTCAGAAAGTGAAGAGCTCTCTTAAACAGACAGATTATTACACATTTACACTGAACATTCTCATGACCAAGAATTTGGACTTTGTTATATACAAATTACTGTACATAGTCTATTGTTGCATCTAGTAACTCTCAGGAACAAGACCAAGCTTGTTGTGTTAACGAGTAGCACACAATGGTTTATTACTTCTGGAACTTAAGAGACCTATAGAGGCAATTATTTTCTCTGTCTCAGAGAGAGGAAGAATGTCTTAATAGTATGTACCATGGCTTGTGTCATCCGCTCGAAACTCGAGCGTCCATGAATGTTTTTTTAAGTTGTTGAGATAGTTCTGTGTTGCGGATGATGTGTGAGCTGCTACGTAACTTAGCAATAAACAAGTCCCTACAAGTCAGATGCAAAACTGGATGACGTCAAGATTGAGATTATGAGAATGTAAGTGATTCATATAGAATCATTATTAGTAATTGCAGTACGAAAATGTGCAATTGCCTCATTCACTTACCATATTTCACATTTCAGTCCGATTTTTCCAACTCTTTGAATCTTCTGTCCCACTCGTCTGTCTCATAGTTTTGTTCCATCATATCTCTATCTGTACTATACACGATCCGCTCCTTCCCGATGACTGTATTTTGAGCCATATCCCTTGCACTTAGTAGCTGCATTGCATCATTTAAAGGTGTTCTTTCACAACTCCCAAGTAATACGAAAAACATATATATGAAGTATTCAGGAAAATAATCCAAGAAATGTGCTTTAGTCTGGCTGGTGCTACCATAATAACCATTATCTCAACTGTCACGGAAAGCAATCGCAAGTGGGTAATCACATGAAGAGATCCCACGGATATGCAGGCATCATAGAAGTTTCAGAACAAACCGTTTATGTTAGTTGGCAAGGGTTTACCAACTAATGGAAAATGTGGGCGAAGCTATCTCATCTTAGGAAAATAGAACATGTTTGGGAGTCGCATTATATCAATCGACAAATACCAAAATAAACATCTCCCAAGATTTATGTTACTACTGATGTGCCTACCTTACGCCATAGTGCGATATCTGGAGATTCAAGTGCTCGTGAAAATTGTAGCCGAGCTTTGTTTCTGTTCTCTATCTGGTTATTCTTTCTCTAAATTGAAAACCACCGAATCAAAGGGATGGCAAAGAATGAACCTGCGTATACATGCATAGTCGTTTGTACAGTCATGAAGGAGACCAAGATAATTATTAGTTCACAATGTTTCAAATGCAGACCAGTCATCTGGATAACTGGATTACAAAATTAAAATCCATTAAGAACTTGTTTGTCTCAGAAATCATGCTTAGAAACAACCATAATCATGTTTAGAGCGAATAGGAAAAGTCAGAGTCAGGAAACAATTTAATAAAAGTAGTTTGCCAAATCAACAGAAACTAAATCATACCTGAAGTAGTGGATATATGTTCTTAACAGAGGTAAAAAATCCACCTGGCCCGACAGCCATCTCGCTGGAAACGAACACAAACAAAAAGGTTACTTTTACAGTATTGAATCGAAGAAAGAAAAGGAAACTTCATTGTAAAATCGACATTCTGTTATGAATTGATTACAGAGATACTTCTCTCTTTTATAGAAGAGAAGAACAAAATTAAAGTTGGTTTAGCAAAGACATAACCGATTAAACCAGAAGACTAAAACCAATGAATTGAAATAAACCAATACTCTAATAGCCCCCTCAAGATGGCAGATATATGGAACATTAATGCCATCTTGTTGATCAAAGAGTGGAACTGATTTGGAAAGAGTGGTTTAGTTAACACATCTGCAAGTTGATGTTGTGTTCCAACATAAAGAGTCTTAATCAATCCACTATCAACTGCTTCTCTAACCTTATGGCAATCCATTTCAAGATGCTTCGTTCTTTCGTGGAAAACTTGATTATTTGCAATATGAATTGCTGCAGTTGAATCACAGAAAAAGGCAACAGGTTTTGTTTGTGGTACCTGCAGCTCTGTGAGTAATTGAACAAGGTGTAACTTCATTACATTAGAGATTTTATTATACACACACTAGGGAAGATTAAGTAGAGTTTAATCAAGGAGGGCCTTACTTTAGCAGCGAGTTTAGAACAATCACACCAAAGAGATTCACTGCACCTAGGCCAATGACCAATGCTCTCTCGGATGTATTTGTTTTACTATGAAGAAAGAAGATTCCATTATCAGAAACTGAACCACAAATGCAATACAAACTTCTCATAAGTGTAAAACATTAAAATCCAGGTTCAAACAATGATAAGAACCTAAATTGCCATTTTTTCTCCTTGAAGAACTTCTCCATATCTGCAACCCAGTCAAACCATTTCCCCACATATTCTTGTCGTCTGCTAGATCTAGAAGCTGTACGTTGCAGGGACGGAAAGCGGTACAAAATATTTCCCTATGCAACAGAGATATAAATGTTAATAAAAATGACCAAAGAAAACGTGGCAGATATGCACCATGGGGGATCACATATCAGGCAACCAAAAAGAGGTTTTGCATACATCTTCATCCAACTCAGGTTGACCATCAAACCGAAGAAAAACAGCTAGACTGTAGGATTCATCGTTCTTATATGTCTCTTACAATATTGTGATACAACTAACGCAAGATGTAAGGAATTACAAATGACCAGTACAAAGACAGCTAGCAGCATAACAAAATTAGTTCCATTAGTTCCATTTGGAAGAAATAATAAGCAAAACAAACCATAGCACTCTTTGAAGATGGCACATCAAGGTACGGAGCAAGTTCATCAGCTGCAACACCTCCTCCTCTAGAAGTTATATACTGCCCAATCTGAGAATATGTATCAAAAATGAATAATTACTAATACTTCATTCTATGAGTGTGATGTATCTTATCAAACTCATAACTTTGATTGGAACTAGTTAACTCACATTGATCCTGCACATTACCATCTGCCATTTCTCTTCTTCAATTCCTTGATTTGGGTCACCATCTCCAAATACAAGCGAGAAAATCTACAGAACAACCATCACTTATTTCAAGCCGTTATCACCCAAAAGCAATGTGGGAAGGAAACATACAACAAAGCATAAAAGCTCTCAAATTCAATTTCCACTTACAGATTCAATGAAATTCATTCCCTTTCCTTCATCTTCTCAAGCTCGACGCCTATTGTAATAATTGGGATCCCAGTACCTTACATAAAAACACTAGACTATAATTACAGATGCTTTCTATTGGTTAAGAAAAGAAAAAATTTAAACGAGAAACTAGAATTACCAAAGCAGATCAACAGGGTTGATATAGAAATTGAATCCTGAATCATACCCACTCCCACGTCTTCTTTGAAGATTATCATCGTCGCTATAACAAAATCCAAAAAGGTAGTGCAAATTTAAACCAAGACCGTTGTCCCGATCGAAAACATATCTTGATAATGCAGCCAAGTCAAACACATACCTTGTGCTTGTAAGCAGGGCTATAATCGACGTGTAGATGATAACAATAGACGCTATAAGTGCCGTGCCAAAGGAAACACGAGCCAAATAGTCTGTAGCACTCTGCCAGGCACATAACAAAGCCTAGAACATTCAAGTTCAAAGCGATTCACTATTAAAGGATATGGAAATCATAACAAAAAGACACTACCTTTGCCTTTTCAAGAAATGGTCCAATTTAATAACTATTTTCGCAACTTCAGAATCCAATGAGTACTTAACAATTAGCAAAATTACTAATTTAGCATCACATTCCCTTACTCTGAAGAAAGCCCTAAAGTCTCTTCCTTTTCTCCAGCAACAAAGGAAAAACCCTTACCACAATCGCAAAGAACGAAATTCTTCAGAGAGAAAGAAGCAGCTGAATAATCTAAAGATGGGTGGTACAGTGAAGGATGTTGCTTCAAAAGCGGAGCTTGATAACTTGCGCCAGAGCGGCGTACCTATCGTGCTTCACTTCTGGGCTTCTTGGTGTGACGCGTCGAAACAGATGGATCAAGTTTTTTCTCATCTCGCTACTGATTTTCCTCGTGCTCACTTCTTAAGGGTTTGTCTCTATTTTCTAACCAATCGAATTTTCTCTCTTTTAATGGGGTTTTGACTGTTATGTGTATTTGATCTCTTAGGTAGAAGCTGAAGAACATCCTGAGATATCTGAGGCTTACTCTGTTGCTGCTGTTCCATATTTTGTCTTCTTCAAGGTAAATTTATGGCCTTTTCTTATGTTTGATCTAATGTTTAGCATGTAAGTGTTTACAATTTAGGGTTTTTTTTATTTGGTTTGATAACTTTGTGTTTGTGTAGACTATGTTTCACTGCTCATTGAGTCGGGTAGAACAAGAAGTTAGGTGCTGGTCTTTGCTTTGTTTTGGTGCAATTTAGTGTTTCTTTGTATTTAGAGTGTGTTAATGAATCTTTGTCACTGCACTAGATTGGTTGTTGTGAATGTTGTTTCATGTTCTGACATGTAAATTGTTTTATTTTCCTCCATATATCTTCCTGAAGGATGGCAAGACTGTGGATACACTTGAGGGAGCAGATCCATCAAGTTTAGCTAATAAGGTTGGGAAAGTTGCTGGTTCGAGTACTTCTGCAGAGCCTGCTGCTCCTGCTAGCTTAGGGTTGGCTGCAGGTCCAACGATTCTTGAAACTGTGAAGGAGAATGCGAAAGCTACTGTGAAAGACCGAGCTCAACCTGTATCCACTGCTGATGCTCTCAAAACGCGTTTGGAAAAACTCACTAATTCTCATCCTGTCATGTTATTCATGAAAGGTACACCTGAAGAGCCTAGGTGTGGGTTTAGCAGGAAAGTAGTTGACATTTTGAAAGAGGAGAAGGTTGAGTTTGGAAGTTTCGACATACTGTCAGACAACGAAGTGCGAGAAGGTTTGAAGAAATTCTCTAACTGGCCAACGTTTCCTCAGCTATACTGCAAAGGAGAGCTTCTCGGTGGATCTGATATTACAATAGCAATGCACGAAAGTGGTGAATTAAAAGAAGCTTTCAAAGATCAGGGGATCACTACAAGTGGTTCAAAAGAAAGTCATAATGAAGCTGGGAAAGAAGGAGGGTTAATAAGTTCCAGCCCAGGCTTAAGTGAGACCCTCCGAGCACGGCTTGAAGGTCTGGTCAATTCCAAACCAGTTATGCTGTTCATGAAAGGAAAACCTGAAGAACCAAAGTGTGGGTTTAGTGGGAAAGTGGTTGATATTCTCAACCAAGAAAACATTGAGTTTGGTAGTTTCGATATTCTCTTAGATGACGAGGTTCGTCAAGGGCTTAAAGTGTATTCAAACTGGTCAAGCTATCCTCAGCTCTATGTGAAAGGTGAGTTAATGGGTGGATCAGACATTGTCCTGGAGATGCAAAAGAGCGGTGAGCTGAAAAAAGTTTTGTCCGAGAAAGGGATAATTGGAAAACAGAGTCTTGAAGACAGATTGAAGGCACTGATCAACTCGTCGGAAGTGATGCTCTTCATGAAAGGTTCACCAGATGAACCGAAATGCGGTTTTAGCTCCAAAGTTGTGAAAGCACTAAGAGGAGTAAATGTGAGTTTTGGATCGTTTGATATCTTGACTGATGAAGAAGTAAGACAAGGGATAAAGAATTTCTCAAACTGGCCTACGTTTCCTCAGCTTTACTACAAAGGTGAATTGATTGGAGGATGTGATATCATTCTGGAGCTCAGTGACAGTGGTGATCTCAAAGCAACTTTATCTGAGTAAAATTAGAATAGTGTCTGCTTTTTGTCTTTGGTGAGAGGAAATTATAGGTCTGGTAATAATATTATTGGGTGTTACAAACATTGTTGTTACTCAAGGTTTGTCTGGTTATTTCTATGGCTGAGTCGATCAGATTCATGACTTAGTGTCTCCCTTTTATCAACATAATCTTATTTCTGAGTTATGTAAATCATATTCCTTAAAATCAAACCGGAATAAACCAATTCCAAAAATTAAACCAAATTGATTGAACATCAATTTCAAACCGAAATAGCTGTAAAGCAATAAACCGAACGATACTAAACCGGAAAATCAAATGTGTCCCCAATTCGGACAAATTAAGAAAATTAAAATTCGAAAAATACAAATTTCTTAATTCGTTAAACCCTAAACCCTTTGTTTGTTCTCCTTTGCTCCTGCGCCGCGTTTACTCTCTCTCAGACTCATAAATCCTTTCTTCGATTTTCTTCTTTACAGCAATTGATAATCGCAAATTGTTTCTTCAATAGAAATACTAATTTGTTCGTCGAGATAGTAAACTTCGAAGATGGGAATTTTCGAACCGTTTAGAGCAATAGGATATATAACGAGTACTGTTCCGTTCTCTGTTCAGCGATTAGGCACCGAGACTTTCGTCACCGTCAGCGTCGGAAAAGCTTTCCAGATTTACAATGTAACGCCCATCTTCATAATTTTACTTGCGTGTTCTTTATTTATTCGATTCCTAGGTTAATTGTAACCTCTTGGCTCGTGTGCTTGCAGTGTGCCAAGCTCAATGTAGTCATAATCAGTAAGTTTTTTCCTTTACTTGAAGAGGTTAAAGTTTTGTAATTTAAACATTTTTTGCTCAAATTTATGCAGTAAGGATTGGATTTTCTGTATGCAGTGTAATTCTGTTTGTGGGTGTTCCATTTCAACTTGATTTTCTTATATATCTATTGTGTTATGTTAAGGTCCACAACTTCCCCAGAAAATCAGAGCTCTAGCTTCTTTTCGTGACTACACATTTGCTGCTTTCGGAAATGAAATCGCAGTCTTTAGGCGTGCTCATCAGGTAAAACTTGACCTAAGCATGTCTGTTTATCTTTTACCTACTGCGCAATTTTATTTTTCTTGCAACTTAAGAGGGTAACAGATGTGCCATTAATAGTCTAAGAGTACATATACGAAGCAATTGCTTGAAGAACCTTGATATTCACAACTGTCTTTCTCTATTATCTCATTGTGAAGATGTTTAAGTTGGGTTTCCTGTGTTTTTATATCCATGAGTATTTTTTTGATAGTTCGAATTCTTGTGGCTGTCTATCAGGTAGCAACTTGGAGAAAACATGTTGCTAAAGTTGACCTGTTACTGTTGTTTGGAGAACACTTGCTAAGTGTTGACATCGAGGGAAATATGTTCATGTGGGCATATAAAGGAATTGACGAACATTTAGCTCCAATTGGAAATCTTCATCTTACTGGAAAATTTACACCTAGTTCTATTGTTCACCCAGATACTTATCTAAACAAGGTGAGTCCTACTTGGTTCAGGATTTCTATTGTCTATACTCTATAAGTTTCTCACATCTTTCTTTTTCTTCTAGTGTAATCTGTTGAAAATCTTTTATAATAATTTTGCAAATTTCTTTTACTTGGAACTACATGAGTAGGTTCTTGTTGGGAGCCAAGAGGGTCCGTTGCAGCTATGGAACATAAATACTAAGAAGATGATCTATGAGTTTAAGGGTTGGGGTTCATCTGTCTGCTGTTGTGTATCATCTCCTGCCCTGGATGTTGTTGCCATTGGTTGTGCTGATGGAAAGATCCATGTTCATAACATTAAGTTGGATGAAGAGATTGTAACATTTGAACAGGCCTCTCGAGGTGCTGTCACTGCTTTGTCTTTCAGTACAGGTAAACATCTCAGTTCTCTTCGTTTTACTGAATCTGTGCTTCTTTTGTATCCTTTTAAATCTAATCTCGTAGCAGGTCATAGATTATCAAAGTTTTTTTGATGATGTCATATGAGCATAGCGACCAGAAAAAGAGTGCCTTCCCATCGCCTTTAAGTGGACCTAAATGCTTTTCATTACATAACTCTACCATCTATGTATACAATATCTCATGAACTAGACTTTTCCACACATGTCATAAGCTGAAAAGATCCATCACTATTGGTCGTAGTTGTACTTGTATGATTTGTTAGTATCTTCAAGGTAGTGATAGTTTCTAATTCTAAGATACGTATCTTGTCATGTTAGATGGACGTCCCCTTCTTGCATCTGGAGGTTCCTTTGGTGTCATAAGCATCTGGAATCTTGATAAAAAAAGGCTTCAGTCTGTTATTAGGGATGCACATGACAGTTCTATAATCTCATTGAACTTTTTAGCAAATGAGCCTGTGCTAATGAGTGCATCAGCAGATAACTCTCTCAAAGTAAGCTGGAATTTCTCTTACCTGTAGAACTTATTTAAATCCTTTATGCTACATATAACTTTTTTTAATGCTTCATACCTGTAGATGTGGATTTTTGACAGAAATGATGGTGATCCTCGTTTATTACGCTTCCGCTCTGGGCATAGTGCCCCTCCACTGTGTATCAGGTATATAGCTTGTGCGTCCACATCTTATGAATTGTCTGTTTGCTTCCATATAGTTCTTTGTTCTTGCGTTTTTATTTGAGAGGTTATGCTAAATTTTTGGTGTGTAGGCGGAATTCGTGATCCCTATTGATTGTTAACGTAAATAATAATGGTCATCCTGATGAGTAATATAAATGTTAAAATGTTCACATATTAATGAATTTCTGCCACTGTGATTGGTGTTATAGTGATGAATATTTTTGATTTTTTTAAAAGAGTTATTTCTTCATGGTGGCTATATCTGGTTTCTACTTGTGGTAGGTTCTACGCTAATGGCCGGCACATATTGTCTGCTGGACAGGATCGTGCCTTCCGCTTGTTCTCTGTTATTCAGGTAAAATATGATACAGAGTTAGTACAATACTATATAAATTGTACAGCTACAAAACCTATTGGTTGTCTGTAACTTTTGAGATGCATTTTAGACTTCGACTAATCATCTGTCACTTTAAAATCACAAAATTTAGAAAACTAGTCCCCTTGGGCATTCATTAGCTGAATTAACCATTATAAAACATTACAGATCTTTAGTATTGTCATATAGATGAATTAATTGGTAATCATCTTCCTCATTATTTGATGGTTTAGTTGCAAAAGTGTACAGAAATTGCTAGCATTATCTTTAGACGCCACTTGCAAAAATTTAGTAGTTTTCTAGGATTTCATCCACCATACGTTTCCGTTGTTTTAATGGGAATTTTCTTCAGTAGTTTTTTTAGTTTGTCTGTGATTCTGATTGTTTTAGTAAATATTTAGTAGATTTTTGAAAAATATTGTGGTCTGCATTCTCCCTGTTTATCTTATGTCTATCGACGATAACAGTCTTCACTTTATATTAATTACGTCATCAGGAGCAACAAAGTAGAGAGCTTTCACAAAGACACATTTCCAGGCGAGCCAAAAAACTTCGACGGAAGGTATAGCTAGTATATTTTTTTTATATTTTTCTTCCAGTATTCCATGCCCCTTTATCATGCTTTAGGTAGTTCTGATTCATGTTTAGAAGCACTGATATTTTCCATGTTTGTAGTTGCATATGCTATGTGTGCTTGGAATATATTTTCCGCTGATCTTTTTTTTCTTCTCTTTGTAGGAGGAAGAGCTGAAATTGAAGCCTGTTATTGCATTTGATTGTGGTACTTATCTATATCACTTGGTCTTTTTCTCTTGTGTCATATAAGTATGCTGCTTGTTTTTTTCAGTTACCTTCTAAATGCTATGATATCTGAACAAAACAAGACTTACAACCAATTGTTTTTTACAAAATGAGCAGTAATTGCATTCAAAGTGGTTGGTTTACATTAGTGCAATGGTTTCTTGGTTGATCCCCATGGAAAAAAATACCAATTACGAAGTGAAGCTTAGAGTTTACCTATGTTCTGTCCTGAATGCAACTTATGTTATTTTCTGGCTATACATCTAACTACTGTTATTCTTTTCTTTCCAAAAATTGAAGCTGAAATTAGGGAGCGTGATTGGTGCAATGTTGTTACTTGCCATATGGATACAGCAGAAGCATATGTATGGAGACTTCAGAACTTTGTTCTTGGAGAGCATATCCTCAAACCATGTCCTGAGAATCCAACACCAATTAAGGTTCAAGACTGAACTTGACAATCTTTACTTCTGGCTTATATCACTCTTCTGAACAAGAAAAGCGCCTTTAGTCTCCTTATAGGTGGCAAGTTATTACTTTGAAAACTTGGACTTAAGATAACTGATACCTCTTCCATAAGTTCATTCAATTAACGAATTTTCTCTTCACAAAAAATGAGTTTGGCTACAGTATTTTCTAGCATGTTCAAGGTTATTAGTATCTAGGAGCCATCTCCTTTTTGCAGTACCGATTCTTTTTCTTCTCTCTAGTGGTTGAACTCTTAACATTGCTTGTCTTATAGGCATGTGCAATCAGTGCCTGTGGAAACTTTGCTATAGTCGGAACAGCTGGTGGATGGATCGAGAGATTCAACCTCCAATCTGGAATCAGCCGTGGTAGTTTCTTGGATTTGTCAGAGAAAAAATGTTACGCTCATGACGGAGAAGTTATTGGAGTTGCTTGCGACTCCACAAACACGCTCATGATAAGTGCAGGGTATCATGGGGACATAAAGGTCTGGAAACTTTTCTTTGTTCTCCTTGAAGTTAAAAATTGCTTAGTTGATATAGCTACCTCACACCGTTGACTGTTGTCTCAAAATAGACAGTAATATTTCATTTATATAATACAGGTTTGGGATTTCAAAAAGCGAGAACTTAAGTCTCAGTGGGATGTTGGATGTTCATTGGTTAAAATTGTGTACCATCGTGTAAATGGTAAATTTTCCCGATTCAACCTTACTTCTTTTTCGCTTGTATGTTCTCACATATGTATCCTTTTTCCGTCATTTTCTCCTTGGCACCCTGTGTTGTCTCTGATATTGCTAATTTCGCATGACTTGGCAGGTCTTTTGGCTACGGTGGCAGATGATTTTGTTATCCGCTTGTATGATGTTGTGGCTATTAAGATGGTTCGTGAATTTAGAGGTCATACAGACCGTGTAACAGATTTGTGCTTTAGTGAGGATGGCAAGTGGCTCCTCTCATCTAGCATGGATGGAAGTCTTAGAATTTGGGATGTCATATTGGCAAAGCAGATTGATGGAGTGCATGTCGATGTGCCAGTTACAGCATTGTCTTTATCACCAAATATGGACATTTTGGCAACTGCCCATTCTGATCAGAACGGAATCTACTTGTGGTAAGTTCTCAAATCAAGCTTTCATTAACTTTTAATTCTCTCAGTTAACAAATACAACTTTTCTGTAATATTTTAATAAATTTTCTCAAACTTGTTACCTATTAGGGTTAACCAATCCATGTTCTCTGGGCTTCCAAGTATTGATTCCTATGCTAGTGGGAAACATGTTGTAAATGTTAAACTGCCATCTGTCTCTGCGTTAACATCTTCTGAAGCTGATGATGATGTGGATAAGCAAGTTCTAGAAAATTCCGAAGCTCAACAAGCTAGCAGTTTTTCAATTTCCCATAAGCAGATCCCAGAACTTGTTACTCTGTCTCTATTGCCAAAAAGCCAATGGCAAAGTTTGATTAACTTGGACATAATAAAGGTTTGCATATTCTCTTCCTCATCAAATTTCAATTATGTTATCTTATTTATTGTTTCTCCCATTTTTTTGTGAAGCAATAACAATATATGTTTTATGCTGTGTCATAGGCCCGCAATAAACCAATAGAGCCTCCCAAAAAACCTGAGAAGGCTCCTTTTTTCTTACCCTCAATTCCTTCGCTTTCTGGAGATATATTGTTTAAGCCGAATGAACCGGAAGCTGATGAGGAGAATCAGGAAAAGAATAAAACAGACCAAAATAGCATGAAGACGTTTGATGCACTGGAGTCTCCATTCTCAACACTTCTCAAGACCTCATGGAATTCAAAACACTGTAAGTGAAGTCGTTGTTTACCTTGTTACAGGTTAATCAAAGCTTCTTTTTTGTTGTTGACCTATGCCCTGCATTACTATTCTGAGCTCGTTTTACGTATTGCAGT
This sequence comes from Lepidium africanum, assembly GCA_900406405.1. NCBI lineage: Eukaryota > Viridiplantae > Streptophyta > Magnoliopsida > Brassicales > Brassicaceae > Lepidium > Lepidium africanum. The sequence continues at coordinate 21,933 of OVAX01001746.1, read as the reverse complement.
TTCAGATTTCACCGAATACATAAAGAGTTTATCACCGTCAGCTCTCGATATGGAACTGCGGATGCTTGAAATTATAGATGAAGATGTTGAAGAAGAGCTTATCAAAAGACCTGAGTTTATATCAATAGGACAACTTCTAGATTACTTCATCAATGAGATCTCTTGCAGAAACGATTTTGAGTTTATGCAGGCGGTTGTGAAATTGTTTTTGAAGGTACTCGACTTTGACAATTTTATCTGCATTTAACAGACGCCTCAAAGCTTTGTTTTTCGAGTCTTAAGTTTTTGACACTTAAGTAAACTCGTTTATCTATGACTTTTATCTGGACAGATCCACGGTGAGACCATAAGGTGCAACCCGAGCTTACAAGAGAAGGCGAGGAAGCTTTTAGAAACTCAGAGTTTGGTATGGCAAAAAATGGAGAAGCTTTTCCAGAGCACAAGATGCATAGTTACCTTCCTTAGCAATTCACAGTTTTGAGTGTATTAAACAAATGTTTTGCTCTGTTTCAAGAAAATAGCAGTTTTGAAGAAGCTTAATATATTGCCCTGTCTTGTAGCATTGAGATGTATTCACTGAAAAACAAACAGAAAGCTATGAAGTTATCTGATTTGGGTGCAAGAGTTTAATCCCTAAGAAAGCTTATGTATTGAATCAATCCTTAATTTTACTCCATCTGCTTTACATTAAGTTCATATTAAATATACAGTTTATGTATACAGATATTTTGGGTCACAACAACAGAGTTTGATCTAAGTATTGAAGAGAGTAAATTAGTCTGAGTTTTAAGTAGTTGAGAGCTTCCTCTCCATTCGGCTAAAAGGTCCAACTCTTGAATCCATAATATACATATAAATCACTTGTGACCATGACTTATATGACTCCAATCCTTCATAATATTCTCGTGCAATCTCCTTCACCAAATGCAACTTAATTCCTGGTATCCTCGGAAAATCATGGTGCTCATTATGGTATCCAACACTCCATGTTAACAGATTCAAAGGACCGTAATAAAAATAAGTCTCTTGATTCGGGTTAAAGACATAATGTTCTGAAATAAAATGTCCAGCCATTGGATGCAATCCACCTCCAACAAAGGTAGATAAGACTAGATACATGAAAGATCTCCATCCAAAGAAGGCAACAACAGATACATCTAAAACAATCTGAATGAAGAAGTTGATGAATTCCCAATAACCAGGTGGTTTTGGTTTGATAAAAACTGGACGAAGAGCATAGAAGAAGAGTTGTAACAAAACCCAAATGATTTTAGCAAAGATATTGGTTACTAAATGAGCTTCTGTGTAAGTAGGAACATCCATGTCAATACCATCTACTCCTTGGAACCTGTGATGTTCAAGATGATACTTTTGGAATGTTACAGACATTGGTACACCGATTGGAAGGTTAGCGAATATACCAAGCCAACGATTGTAGACAGGAGTTGAGAAAGCTAAGTTGTGACTTCGCTCATGGATTGCTAAGAAGAGATTGTGATTGAGAAATGATCTAAAGAAGTAAGCAATGGTTAGTATCTTGAACCATCCTGAGTTATGAAGTATTGCAGATGTTGAGGGTTGAAGTATTACGACTAAAGTGATCTGTACGATTAAAATAAAACATTACATTGATTATTGGTTTATGTTTAGGTAACAAAACAAACAAAAGAGAGAAAGAGAGAGACCTTGAGGGAAGCCCAAGGATCAGGACCAAAGAGTTGTTTGATGTGAGGATAGCGAGAGAGAATCTGACGTCTTCTAGAAGCATGAGGCTCATCAGTGTAAGACCAGAAGAAATCAGTTGCCATGATCATCTAGAGGACGAGAGAGAGAGAATGTTAAACGAGAGGAAGATCGTGGGTTATGAGAACATTGAGAAGAGTGGTGGTGATATTTAGGACGACGTGCGAAGAGAAGAAGCTGCATGTGCACATGCACGCACGTGAGTTAGAAGCGAACAACAAGCCAATAATATGTGGGGGAGATTTTCAATATGATTAATTGTTAGAAACAATATATATTTCACATCGGAAAAGATACCGTACTAATCCAATATATATGATTTTAGGATTATTCCACTTACTCTCAATTGAATTTTTGTAAGAAACTCATAACTTATGATGATATATTTTTAAATCTGTCCATGGTTTATACATTATGCGTATTGTTGAGATGTTTGAATGTGATAGATTTTTCAATGAGTTAGAACATTCACTCCAATCTAAGATATATGATACATTAATTATTTATTTCCATTTTTATTTTTTGTAATTAGAACTTAATTTTTGTCAACTTGTAATGCTGAGTCTACAAAAGATAAATTACAAGAAAACTCTTTTACACCACGAGCTAAAAAAATCAGCTTTGAAATTTAAAGATTTGCCGAGGACAGGTGGCCCAGTGGTGTTGTCACTTTAAAAATCCCCAAGGCACCAGGGATCGAACCCCCTACCTGCAGTTAAAAGAGAGGAATTAAAAAGGCACTAGGCTAGTTAACAAAAAAAAAATTAAAGATTTAGGAATAAAATTAAAATCAATGAAGAGCCTATATTTTGCACACAGGTTTTTTTGCTTTTCTAAAAAATTTGTTCTATGCTTGTTCCAATTTTTTTATTACTTGTGAACCGAGAATGTAGCATTCTCTGGTTTGGATTACGAATCACCGAACTCTAGACTTGAGAGTCCCATTGGAGGAACCCACATAGCTTATAGGTTTCACATGAGCTCAAGAAAAACGTAAGCAACCATCACACTACAAATACATTTCCATCATTTTAGTACCCTTATCATTAATTGTTGATATAATTTGGTGCGTAAACCATCAGCTTAGTTGTATGTTGTATGCAAGTAAATGGTACCTAATATTAATAACTAAATGCAACTTAATATTGTACACAACTGTTATTAATTTTTTTGTAAAATATTATTCCAAAAACTAAAGAAGTGGAATTAGTGTTGATACGACAGTGGTGTAGTTATTTTACAAATCCTTAAGGCAAAGAAAAATGGAATTGGTTGCCTTTGTTCTTTTTTTTGTCAACATTAGATCAACAAGACCTAATCCATAACTTATAGTCCACCCAAAATTTCTTTTTTAAGCTACTATAATATAACGGGTAAGAATCAAATACTGGTGTCAAGTCATTAGCTGGATCATTCTAACCACCAAACTGAAAACAAACGGCCTTTGTTTTTTTTTTTTCTGGTCTCAATCAATTTTATTAATCAAAAGAACTAAGCCCAACATGGGAGTACAAAAGTCCAAAGGCTGAATTTCGGTTCCAAATTTGAGAGACATACAACAAAATAAAAGACTAAGAGGCAGAAGCCCAACAGAAACAGAGAAATTCATAAAACTGGGATTCAAAGAAGTAGCAAGCGACAGCTTCAGAAGCTGTTGGCTTGTCGAGATGCTCCAAGTTTTGGCTCGCCGGTCTTGCGTTTCTTCAAGGGTCTTCTTTCCCAATCGTCAAGCGATCCAGTCGTGAGAAGATCAAGGTCAGCAAAACCATTCGAAACCATAGCATTCACATCTGCCATAAAAACGTCATTGGAGTTGGTGAGCACATCATCAATGGTTATATCAATATCAGCCTCCGATTGTGCTCCATTAGACGTCTTATCCAAATCCGAGCCTGGAGGTTGGTTCCACAGAGAGTTGCCTTTGTTCATAGTTGAGTTATAAATTTAATGGATCACTACAGTATTAAGTGATTTAATTAGTCGGAAAGTCAAATATAAGAAATTCTCGTGTTTTTCTTATTGAATTTAGTTTGCTCCACGACGTAAATATAAGAAATTATTGTGCTTTTTTATTGAGTTTAGTTTGCTTAAGCTAAAAAATATTAACTATGATTGAGTAGTTGACAAATATGAAAAGACTTTACTCGTAAGTGACAGATAACGAAAGGAAAAAAGAGAAAGTCGTGACATATCTTTCATTCAATTAGCTGTATGAATAGTCAAAAATTCAACTAAAAGAAACATTTCATAACAAACACGATCTTGCATAAGCTGTCACGAATTCTCTAATTCACCATAATCATCAAGTCAACAATATGTCGTCTACTACAGTTTTCACTACACCACTTAAGTTACAGGTCACATACCTGAGAGAAATCAAAGAATGACGTTGAAGCCTGAAGAGTTTTACAATTCACAAGAAGCAAATTCTAGAGACCAAAAGGGCTACTACTAAGTCTAATAAAGCAATATACACCACACAGAGTCTTGAATATTGACACCACACAGAGTCTTGAATATTGCAGAGACCTTGCTTCCGAATCCATTCAAGACTTTTGCATTTTGGCCAGTGATTAGATCGCACAGGTAGCACCGAATCAGGATTAAGTAACAAAATTAAACTTGCAGAAGAAGAGTCTTGACAGCATCGGCAGTAAGGTGAAAAGTTTCATGTTTGTACGCTAACCTTGTAACCGTTTAGCCTATTGGTTTGGTTTGGTCGCTTTGCTCCTCAAATTTACTGATTTTCTGGTTATACGATCAAAATCGAAGTAGTAGATGGCAAGATCTTCTATACAACACGAACCCACGTTCCACCACACATGGGGCAGCAATAAACCCACCGGCTAGTCCACCAGCTCTCTCGTTCATTTGGAGTTGGCTGCTTAGAAGAACCGGGTGAAGCAAATGCAGATGTCTGCCTTAGGCATCTTATACACTGCAATCAAAAAGACAATCATATTACAAGGTGCAAAAGAAGAAACTTCTACTTGTTTATCATATTACAATTGTAACAAAATGTTCAAGGAAAAGTATGAGAGTAACCTTGTACCAAACTCCATCAAGACCAGTTTTCCATGTCGCTGTGACAACATCCCTACGAGAACCCATGATTCCAAGATATGAACCCAAACCCACAGAAGTATTTGAACCAAAAGCTGCATCTCTTTCAGACATTCTGCGTTTTCTTGGCCAAAGACTATGGACTCTGTTGTATCCATCATACATTCCAGAAAAGCTTGTATCAGGTAAATATATGGAATTACTCTGCTTAGAAGAATCATCAGCTGGGACCATCTCCTCAGGCTCTGACCCAGGACCACCAAACAAATTCCTTCTATGCCATTCTTCGGAAGGCGGATGAAGCTCCAACTCCCGGAGTAGGAGACCAGCAGCATCGGCTCCTCTTGGACGAGGCATGTTCTGTTTATTTAGTATTTTAAAAAAGTAAATAATAATGAGAAGTCAGAGAAGATAACGAGTTCAGAATATCTTATTTCATCATGTCGTTGACCAAATAACATTAACAAGAAGAAAAAAATAGCTTCTGCATTTTTACAATAAACACATAATACCTGCATATGTGGTCCAAGAGCCGCTTCTACTACCTCAGGCAACACCGTGTAATTTCCATCAATGTAGTGCAGTCGAACTTGGATGTTTCCACTACCTACCTGAGAGCCAGGTAAGGGATGCGCAAGAGTAGCCGTTCGCTTGCAGAGATCCATTAGTATATGAAAAAGAACTCTCACCTGGAAGATCAGAAGCATAATTTGTTAATTATATTTTGTCATTAAAGAATCTTTCTTGATTATTGTATCTGCAACATGGCAATGATTTCTTCGTTTAAGATCTATAAAGTCTATCATTTTTACTCAGTACAATCTCCACCAAACAACCTAGGACTCCCACTATTCTCACCCATCGTGATTAGATTAAGCCTCTATTCTCAACGTAGCAACAATTCATGGATTACTATATGAAAATAAGAGAACACAGGTGTCTACCTCCTCAAAAGTATATCCCTGACCGGCATTCCCAGAACCAATCTTTGTTGTACGAGCAGAATTTTCATCAATCCCTTTCACTCCAGCACCCAACTGAGGACCACGGAATCCCTGAGCTTCCTCTATTTTGTTCAAGGCAGGAGTTGGTTTAGCAGAATTGACCTCTTCCAACTTGCTGGTAGCCCCTGTCTGAAGTTTTTGTGAACTAACATCAGCATTTCTCTGAGGAAACCGTGAAGCCTGTGATCTCTGAAAATAACAGAAGAGCAACAGCTGGCATAATCGATGGAGGAAATGACAGTCCCCAATGAGGCGAACAGCCGGCGTTCCTGGAAATGTCCCTGTATTTATGCTTATTGGCATGAAGGTAGCTGAACCACTGATTGGGTTTGCAGTAGAGTTTGATGCTCCATCACTTGAGCTACTAATTTTTGCTATGGCCCCTTGCATCCAGGCTTGCATTTGTGTGCTTCCGCTGGAGTTTGTAGTCGTAGCAGGTTGGCCTGCTGCATGATACAGACATGTCAGGATAAATTCTATGTAAAAGAGAGGATACGCTTCAATTGTATAATAACCAACTATACTACCCATAACTTACGTAGAAATAATAGCTTGACAATACGCTAACGTTTACAGAAATGTAGCCCTAAGAAGCTGATATTCATTTATTCTATGACAAAAACCTGTGCTTCGANACCCCCCCCCCCCCCCAAAGCTGTCATGCTGGAGAACAGAACATTATACATTTAATTCAACGGCATACTGACCCTGAGTTGTTGCAGGCGATGATGCATTCTGCGTGGGACTAGTAACTACGTTGCGATTACTGCCTGTCCCAGCAGAAGCAGCATGGGTTGCAAGTGTCCGACAAAAACTTGCATAGCGCCTTAAACGTGTGATGAAATGAGAAGCAAGATCAAGAACAGCATCTACATATGCCTGGATATAAAGCGGAAAAGGATTTAGAGTACGAATTTTTTTGCAACAGGAAACCAGACTACTATATAAGAAGATAGTGATATGGTCAATTTCATATTCAATGATGTGAGATCTATAATCCAAGAATGCAATGTCAACATCATGGTGACGATCTCTAACACAAATATCTAACTTAATTTTTCTTCAAGTTGTGCAACACAATTTAATCTAATACACATACAGCATGTGTTTGCTGGTTATAAGAAGTAAGCAAGCAAAACTAACACAGCAAAGAGAAACAACTCTATAAATATAAAACACTGAGTGGACCTTTCGCAGGTTTTTATCCTTATATTACCATGTATAATACACGTAGAAAAATGGGACACCATCCTCAGACTTGAAGGGAGGGATACCTGAATACTGGAAACAAGAGCCGGATCAACAGCCATTGCCTCAGGATTGATGCCTGATATTGTCTCCCCATCTGCTCGCCATGGCTCAAAAACTAATGCCGAAGGATTCACTAGAGCTGATTCAATTCCTTTACCAAGCATGTCCAACAACAACCTCGCTTGCATATCTAAAACCATGGCACGAACTTCTTGAGCATTGGTTCCTTCAAGTAACCGACATTTGATCCTGTCTAGGTTCTGAAAAGCATAACAATACAACTTCTTACCAAACAGTTCAACCAACCAAAATGGAAAGAAAGAAAGAAATCACAAAGAATCTAGACAATAAACTGCCAAGATCGCATTGAGCGACTTAAGAGTTAGTCCATAGATACGTTATATCCGTAGTGGCTACTCAAGTAATCCCAAATCAGATTCACTACAGGCAGGTTGTTTTTTCTTTTCTCTGCAGTTTTTTTTTTTGTTGAAATCTAGCCATATAATGCTACACTACAGTTGGATAAAAAGAACAACAAAAAATAAGCTCTACATTCTCATGGAATAGTGTAGCTTTATAGAGCTACATTATAAAAACCCAAGAAAAAAGAACAAGCTAAACAAAGTTATATGAAGACATAATGAATGGTACCGTCAAGCAAACAGTTCAGACATTCTAAAAGGAGAAAAGATATGAGTTGGGTACTATTAAAAAAACATACAGGTCCATATTGTTGTCTGTGCTGTGTTGAAGGAAGGGAGTGAAAATCAGCATCCATGACAGCAATCACGCTGTTCAGTGAAACTGTAATTATCAAGAGAAAAGAAATAACATCATCCGATGCTTTCAGACAATATTATTCAAACAAGACAGTATAGAATTTAAACCGCGATGCTCCTTAAAGGTTATATTATTCAAAGCTTAGTATGAAGTTATATATACCAATAGAGAAAATAGTCTTTGAATGACTTAAAACAAAAACTTACTCCAGTACTACAATATAAACTATCACTTCACAGGCACAACTATATACAGTGGTTCTTTCAAAATTAAGAAATAGTTCATCTTTAAGTGTAGACATTAAATAAAATTTTAATCGCCAAACTTAGCACTACAAAGTATACCTATCCCATCCTCTGCAGCACTCTGTGTACAGCCAACTGCATCCCACCAATCAACTCCTACCAAAAGACTCCACCAGAATCTGTTATGAAAAGAATGCAGTCACATCTCAAGTCACTAATAAGTTCCTTTGCAAGCAGTCAAGCAGACAAGCTAGAAAAAAAAGATATTACATACCTCTCAGCAATTGCCCGCTCCCATGTTGATTGATCAACCTTTGATTGGTTACGTGGAAGAGCAGGAGGAAGTACACGGATGATTTTCAACATTGCACAGTCCTTAGCAGCATCATGCCATACAGAAGCCGAGCAACAGCTTGTTGGAGAAAATGCAGGTGCAGCAATTGCAGATCCAACATTTATTTGATAATTTTCAACAGGTGAAAATGTTGGACCAGAAAAGATATGAACTCCACCCCGAAGAAAAGCAACCGCAATTTCACCACCATGAGCAGAATAGACAATCCGCGCAAGCGTACGAATATCACTTGGCAAATCAAAAGGGTCAAAAACAACCTTGTTAGCCTTGTCATCACTAGAATCAGACTCCTTTTGTGCATCTATACTTGGTCCTGCTGCAGCTACTTGATGATTCTTAAAATCTTTTGTAGGTGGTATGCTCATATCCACTCTGGATACCCAAACAGTTTGAGTGGGGACCTGTCCACCAAAATTTGAAGTTGGGTTTCCAAATATCTGGTGCAGTACGACAGGTTGAACACTTGATTCCCAACGCTGTACTCTCCAGCCTGTGATTGAAGGACCTTCATCTGGATCATACGGAGACATGTACTGCCCTGCGGACCCAATCAATTAGCATTCTGATTAAACAATAGAACAAAATCGTTTCACTTTACGACACAAAAAAAAACTAGTATTTTCTCATATGCTCAGCTCTTCATATATGACCATTTCTATATGATAGGCCAAAAACTCAACGTAAAACTGAAAATGTTACAACTGTCATGGAAACAGTATGAGGTTCAAACAAGGATGAGAACAATACCTTCAACTATAACAACTGCTATCACTGAACCACCACGAGTTGGATCAAAAGCAACAGCAGTAACTCCAGATCCCCATGTAGTGGTCGCTGCAGACTGAGCAGCAGCCTCTGGACTTACATAGGCAGAAAAATTGGAAACTGGCGAGCAACTAAGCGATATAGCATCAGTGGCATCTTGCTCTCTTGGCTTCTTCCCTTGTTTTATCTCGGATATCAAATATTCTTGCCAGCTGAACAAGTAAGCAGCTAAAGGAGCAAAGCCTGTCCAGGATGAAGAACTAAGGGATGGTGGCACACGACTGCCAGTAGAGATTTTTGGAGTCGCCTGGAGTCCATTTCCAGGGCCAGGGGTCACCTCCCATACTACAACTGTTGAGGGGTTTACAATTGGGACCCCTGCTACATGCATGGCACCACTGTCTGTTATAATGGCATCAGCAGCCATAATCCCACTAGGCCCTGCACCTAAAAGGCCTTTCTTTGTACTAAACCACTTTGGTGCAGTGCTTCCCTGGTTAGAAGGCCACTGGGACCAATGAAGTTGAACAGAGCCGGATGAGAAAACAGAGCATACACAGAGAAAGTTGGGCCACCGAGCTGCAACAAATGTTCAACAATGAGAACCATCACAAAATGCGTTAGAAACTGCAGTACTGCCATAACATTGAAATCATAACAAGTTGCATTGATTTTGTAGAAATTGTCAAACTAAGGCATATTTCTAAACATATCCTCACAAAAATGAGTCGTGAGAGGTGGGTAGAAGATTACCTGAGCTTTCAGAGCTCTGCGAGAGAAATTTTTCCTCGAAAGTTGACTTTGCATTTGTGCTAGAACTTGGCTTGGAGGACAACCACCTATACTGATTTCAATTGAAAAAAGGAAACAAACAAGAAAAATTATTTAAGTATAATTAAAGTAGCAAACTAGGTTGGGGAAAGAAACAACATCATATTAGTCCTTCAGACCATTTACTTTGCAATGGCAGTGTTATCTATCCGTTGCTCATTCCTTATGTGTTCATGCCGATCATTATAGTAATGGATTTGAGAAATACAATTGGAAGATCTTAGGAGTCTAGTAATTTAGCAAACAGAGAGTTGGGACTTCCGCGAAATTATGGTTTCTCCATCTCATTTCCCCCAGAACACAGAGACTTTTCCAATTTAATTGATTACGATTTAGCAATTCCATTCCCCATTCTCACATATATCCTCCGTTAATAATTTAGTAAACTCGACGGGCACAAGCATGTTGAGCCGATGATAGAATGTCAAGTAATAGATAAAATTACATACCGGAGAAGCCCCTGCCAGCCACTTTGTAACAACAGCAATGTCCTGTCGCCATTCATGCTCACACTGCCAGGAGGTAGCATCGTGCACCAAATTAGCCGAACCCTGCAAAAAAATCCATACCAAAGATCAAATGAGGGTGCGGTAAATATCTTGACACAATTGCGACATGGAAAAAGTACAAGTGAATCAATGCTAAATCCCAGTGATCAGGAGGAAAAACCTGAGTAGGCTGCGTCCATATAGTTATCCGTCCATGAAAATTAGCAATGAGTAACGCCCGAGGACAAGAAGTGGGAGACCATTCAATAAATTGGACAGAATCGCGAGGAGAGTCTACGTAAACAAAATTGCATCATAATCCCCTAATACGCCGTATCAAAACACTGGATTCCAGAGCAACAAAGTTCAAGTGATATCAAAATACCTGCCACAACATTGAACACCGCACACTCAGTTGGGCGTTCAGGTATCAAGATATGTATTGGAATCCAAAAAGGTGGGTTTGCCTTCGAGCTGCGTGAAAGATGAAAAATAAGAAACTTATCTCTCCCATAAACTGCCACAAATCCCCATTGTAATTGATGAGACCAAAAGTAAACAAAAACCAAACCTGGGAATTCTGGCACAGGTCTCAGAAGCGCAAGCTATAGCATTCAATTTACCACACCAAGCAACAGCACTAAAAAAATAAGAACACATTAGCCGAAATTGATAATGAATTTGCCAATTCGATCGCAAAACGAGAAGAATGAAAGCCAACCTGAAATTACGGCACAATTCAGGGACACTCATCTTGTGAAGCAAATTGGAATTAGGTTGCTTAAGCTTAACACAGAAAACTGTAGCTGGACTGACAGTATCAACATCCATGTTATTATCGTCCTCTTTCTCTCCGTCTGCTGATTTTTCGTCGGCAGCGATAATTAGATCCGTAGATTCAGCCTCTTCCTGTTGCTGCTGCTGCACTTCTTCTTCCTCCCCCACCGTAGCTGCAGCCTCAATGTTTCCTCCACCGCTATGACTCACAGAAACTTCCGGTTGTTGCTGATTCATGTCAGCGAAAGCAAATAAAACCCTAAATCTCTTTATAAAAAAATAATCAGAGAAAAGAGAGGCGAGTGACAAAAAGTCGCGATTGAAGGCGACAGAAAGCACTGTACACAGAGAGAAGCAGATAGTGGGGTTAACAGTGCGTCGAAAATTCCAAAACAAAACCCCAAAATCAAAATCGAGAAATGAATACAAGTTTTGGTTTTAGGGATTTTGAGTCACTGTGGTCGCCGTAATGAAGTAAAATGGAATAACACTATTAATCTTTAATTCAATTAAACCATAAATTATTTAGATAATAAAGAATAAGAGAAATGAGATATTTTATTTACCTCGAGTTATTGTCATTATTATGGTGTTTAGATTCTCTAATTAATAATTTGATATTAGAGGTTTGAATGCTCATTTTTACATTATAGTGGTTTAAGAAAAAAAAATTTAGGGATGAGTGTAGGCTATAGATCAAATTTTGTTAGATCCAATTGTTGATAAAGAATATACTGTATTTTTTATGATGTGGCTATATCTACACGCAGCGATCATAAAAGACATAATAGAAAAAAAACAGTGAATCTTTTCATATTAGTTGTTGTTGTGACTGGTGTTGATTGGAAAAATAGTAATGGTTAGAATGATCGTTACGACTATTTTTACAGTATTATTTATTTTATTCTTCGCGTAGTTGAATCTGAAATTAGTTGTAATATTGTGTTTTCGATCACTAACTCGTAAAAACAGGATTTTAATCTTTCAACAGATTAATATTCAGTTCAAGAACCAAAGACACAATAGTATGCCCTAATAAGTTTAAATGTAATGTGGACAATGTATGTCTATTATAAGGTGATTGGTGTAGAATGGGTTGGGTATTGAGAGACCACTCTAGCGACGTAAAATGGATTGGCTCATAGGCAATGCCAAAAACAAGTTCATGTATTAAAGTAAAGGCTGAAGTACTACATTGGGACGTAGTGATGGTATTAAATTTTGGCTATAATGTGGCGTTTGAATCTGATTTCAAAGAGTTGATTGAAGTGGTGCAGGGACAACAAGATTGGTCTGAGCTAAACCAATTATACAAGACATTAACGACCTATCAACATAGAGAAGACATTTCATCGGATATTTAAGGAAGAAAGGGCAACCATTAGTGAACAATGATTTGCATTGTATTGAGTTTGAAATTTGAATGAAATGAATTGATTTATGCTATAGAGAACCCCATTTCCATTCCATACTAACAAATAAATAATTGTTATGTTTAAAGGCATGAAATAAGCAAAATTTAAGCCTTATTTGGAATAACACCAATATTTTCAAGTATTAGGAGATGTAAGGTATATATTGAAATTTAGATTTTAAGTGATTAGGATAAAGTGACAAATAATATGTTATTTAAATATAAATTCTGAAAATTATAAGTCCATTTTATTGAACTAATAATTTTTTAAAATACAATCAAATTCACTCATATAAAAAAATTATTAAAATTTTAACTAATTTTTTTAAAAAATGGTATCTATACAATTTGTATGGTAAAACCAGAACCAAACCATATTATTATTTTTGGTTTGGTTTAATTCGGTTCGATGTAGATTTACTTAGTCGTAAAAGATTCATCTGAATCTTTTTATTTATATTCTTTAAATGTTAAAATTTCTTTAGTTTTAGAAAGTAATTGAAAAAAATGGCAATTTAATGGAATTTTAAAGCTTCTAATCTTTATTATCTTATAATGTCAATGTAATTTTTCTTGTTAAATGAACCAATTTTACCTTGCTTTTAAGTAATGCAATAAACATACTAATTTCATTAATCTTTGTTAATTAGCTTCTAATTTCAAACTAGAAACCTATATAATTGATTAATTTTAATACTATCTCAAATCTTTATTATATTTGAAATACTTGTAATATTTGATAATCCACATATTATTATATGATTTTTAAAATCACTGAAAGTAAAACAAAATATTATCAAATCGGTTCTGAATATATAAATTTTCTCTTAAAAAAATATTTAGGATAAAATGCATAAGAAGTCGATGAACTCTATCCTAACACTTACTTATAAATATTTCAATTTAATATTCAAAAGAGAAATTGGACATTAAAATTAATATTTTTGTTTGTTTATGCATACAAACTTTAGTCATATATAAATTTACTCATTTTCTTCTCTCACATTTATAATTTACATCACTTTCTTGATATCTCTTTATTTGTTTCTCTGTTTTATCAAAAAACTGGTTCAACATTAACAAATAGAAATTATGGTTATGTAGTTTTTAATAGCAAATCAATTTCACAGTAACAATGTTTTTACTAAAATTTCATTTTTTTTATTTAACTAAAATATCTATCAAATTCATGTTCAAATCTTTGATATTAATAAAAATAATAATTTTAGTTAGTCTTTATGTTTTTTACAAACAAGTGATGCATACCGCATTAACTTGAGAGGACAAATCCATTCAGGATTAGTAAAAAATAATTAAAAATTATTGTAAGAATGACCAATCAATATAAAATATTTATAAATGATTTTGAAAATAAAAAGTTACAAAATCATGGAGAAGAAGTGTATAAACTCTTTGCTAACACTTATACAATTTTTAATTTGATATATGAAAGAGAAACAAGATAATGGATTTGATATTTTTGTTTGTTTAGTGTGTGATATTTGGTCATTTTTTCTTTAGTCTATAATTTAATGGATCACTACAACAAAACATTAGTGTTGCAAAGAGTTATATGTTTGATGTTATCTCATTTTCCGTTGTGATGGTTCTATCTCTCTTTTTATTTATTTTTATCAACTATATATCAATCTTAAAATTAGTGTTATATGTTTTTCAAGTTACAAAGATTCTGATTTTCAAGTGAAAATACTTGGAAATTGTTAAGTTGTGCCTGTTATAGATAGATGGTGTATTAAAATTGAATAAGATTCTGATCATTTTAATAGTTTTATTTTCAAAATCTTTACAATAAAATTTAAGATACTGGGAAACTCCAAGTTTTATGGACGTTCTCAAGCAAGAAAAAATTGAGTTTGGTAGTTTTGATCTACTCTTAGATAACTAAGTTCATCAAGGGCTTAAAGTGTATTCAAACTGCTCAACCTATCCTCAACTCTATGTCAAAGGTGAGCTGATTGGTGGATCAGATATTGTCCTGGAGATGCAAAAGAGCGGTGAGCTGAAAAAGGTTTTGTACGAGAAGGGGATCAGTTTTGAAGACAGAGTGAATGCACTGATAAACTCTTCGGAAGTAGTGCTTTTCATCAAGAGTTCTCCTGATTTACCAAGATGCAGATTTAGCTCCGTACTTGTTAAGGCACTGAGAAATGAAAAATTGAGTTTTGAATCGTTTGATATCTCGACTGATGAAGAAGTAAGTCAAGCGATTAAGAATTTCTCAAGATGTCCGACGTTTCCTCAGGTTTACTACAAAGGTGTGCTGATAAGAGGACATGATATTTTTCTGGAGCTTAGTGACCGTCTCAGAGGTAAAAAAATATTAGATGAAACATTTTGACATTGTTACATAAGGGTCTTTATAGATGGTTTTGATCAGTCTCAGAGGTAAACAAATATTAGACGAAATATTTTGACATTGTTACATAGGGGTCATTATAGATGGTTTTGATACTAAATTGAACGAGGTCTTGATCTTCTTTAATAGATTTCTATCGGAAGTTATGGAGAGTTTCTTTTAGTTTTGAGTCTATTGATGGTTATTAAAGTTAATTTTGGTATGACTTATTTGATATCTTACACATCTATTTTCATGGAGAAGAAGTGTATAAACTCTTTGCTAACATTTACTTATACATTTTTCAATTTGATATATGAAAGAGAAACAAGATAATGGATTTGATATTTTTGTTTGCTCATGCGTGCAATATCTGGTCATTTTGTTTTGGTCATTTTTTTCTTTAGTCTATGACTTAGTGGATGTTGTCTTATTTTTTGTTGTGATGGTTGTATCTCTTTTTGCTTTTTATTTTTTTTTGTCAACTATATTTCAATCTTAAAATTAATGTTATATGTTTTTCAAGTTACAAAGATTCTGATTTATCGTGGACCTGCTACAGTGGAATCTGATTTCTCAAGTTGGCATGCTGTCATAATACATCGTATCACGATGGAAGATGGGGAGACAATTGCCCACATAAAAAACAGCCATGGTGTTTTGCAAGGAGATCATGGATATGTTAAGGTATCCATGGATGTCATGCTATATGACTTAACGACACCGAGTACGAAGTTCGGATCAGTATTAGGTAGATTATTTAGGGCATTCACCTACAGAGAGGTTCGAAAAGAATATGAGGTAATTCTCTAATTTTTTTTTGCTTATTTTTTTGATGAATAACTCGCTAAAAATTGATGTATTAATTTTTTTTTCCAGAAGGAAGTTGTGGAATGGTATCTTAATTCCAAAAAGGAAACTGAACTCGTGATTTGCTCAAAATCTACCACTGATTTGATTCTGGAAGCAATTTACCAAAACACATCTGGTTATGTGTCTGAATACCAGGTATAATTTAATATAATTGTTATTTAAATATTATTTGAAATAATGGATGGTTTTCAATAACAGGATGGAATGGAAATTATTGGAAGCCCAATAGAGAGAGCTTTACTGAAATGGGCAAAACAGGTTTGCCCTTTAGTTGTATTTCCTTTATTATTCGAATTTTGTTTTGGTATCCATAAATATGTTTTGATTATGTATACATTGGCAGTTGAAGTCAACTATGGGTGTTACTTTTAGCAAGAACGACACATCAGTTCTTAAAGGCAATCACACCAATTCCAATTGTCAACGTGTAGGCATTGTGGTGTACAACGTAGGTTTTTCTCATAACCTTATAAGTATAAGTATACGTATTTGTGTGTCCATTTTTATATTCCATTTTACTTTTCAGTTCTTTTGATGAAACATCTATTTTTTTCTCAGCGGCAAAAGAAGAAGAGAAAGGTTCGAGTTCATTGGAAAGGATATGCTGCATATATTCTTGATAGATGCACGATGTATGAATTGAACGGTCAATCTCTACATATGAATACAATCAAGGTTAGCAATTCTTTCTTTTTAATTTTAAAATTTTTGTAAAATCATATTTCTAATTTTGAACTTATGTGTTATTATAGAAAAGTGAACTCGAAGAGGCTATTAAAGATATGAACGCAAGGAAACTTATATGTGTAGCCCTTGCATTCAAACGAACATATTATACCACCTTGGGATAGTGAGAAAGAAAAGTGGATTATACCTTGCAGTGATCTCACTCTATTATGTATTTTTGGTATAAAGGTAAGTACTGTACACTAGTTTATCATCTATTAAATTTTTTTGTTTTATATTTTGATTTCATTGTAATATTTTTTGTAGAATCCTTGTTTGGTGAAGAGACTGATGAGCGACAGGTATGAAGTTATTTGGTTTTTCTTGTTTTTGTGTTAATCGTCTACAGGGAGTTATTTAATGGTAATTGTTGACTACAAGCCTCTTTGGATTTTGAAGATTTTGAAGACGAGAATTGCATTCAGCAAAATGCTCTTTTTGGTCTTGACGATGTGGATGAGGATAGGGCTGTTTGTACAATTGGTGCAATGAATAATTCTGAAGAAAAACGTAACTACGATCAGGTGTAGAATCTTACTCTTTTGTTGAAAATCTTACTAAAATCACATGTGTTCATGCTGTTACATTTGGAGCCATAAATGATTCTGTAGGTTTGGGCACGTAAATGTCAGGCTAATGGGAATGAGGCTATTTATGTGGATTGTTTGATATATAATGGAAACAGATGTGGATTGCAGTTTTGATTCAGAATCTTAGTTTCTTAGTTGATTTACTGCTTTTGATTCAGAATCTATAAACTTATAAACTAATGGGAATGAGGCTATTTATGTGGATTGTCTTATAAACTTAGTTTCTTAGTTGATTTACTGCTTTTGATTCAGAATCTACATATTTAATGTTTTTGTTGTTCTTTTGCTGGTGTAATAGATCGTTAATGGTCCTGAGGTGCTGAGCAAGTTTGTTGGTGAAACTGAAAAGAATGTAAGAGACTTATCTGCCGATGCTGAACAAGATCAGAGGAACCTTGGTAAGGAAACATTGAGCTCGTGTTCTCTTTTTCTTATACATATGCAGATGCTAATTGCACACTCTTCATGTTTTTTGTCAGGTGATTTTGATGAGATTGATGCTATTTGTAAGGTACAAAAGTGTGTCTTTTCTTTTCTTAATAGATTGTAGGAGATAATTTTGCAAACTTGAAGTTGTAGATCTGATTTTAAGTTGTAAATCTGGGGAAAGTTTTTGCTTCTTAATCTGTGTATATATATTTATCTGTGGAGTGTATATATTAATAATTGCCTTGGGAGTTGCTTGTTGTATGAGTTTCAATAATAAATTTACGATTGCATGCTTTGTGAATTGTGACTTTTAGTCAAGAGGCTCAACCAGAGATGGCACAGGTGTCTATGATAGTATTGTAAACCAGCTTTTGACAAAGGTCAGTCAAAGATCAAGCTATTGTCAAATTTTTATTTTTGAAATTTTACAAATATGATTTAACACTTTTCTCCAGATAGACGGTGTGGAGGCCTTGAATAATGTTTTGCTTATTGGAATGACAAAAAAAAAAAGGATTTGCTTGATGAAGCTCTTTTAAGGTATCTCTATCCTTGTGCTACTAGATAGTAGTCATTTCTTTTCTAAACCAGTTGCACCGTAAGCTGTAAAAGAATCTGTTAGTTTAAATATCATAGGGTCCTCTATTTGTCATTTGAGAAGATAACATTAAAGCATATTTGCTACTTACTTGAACTCTTAAAATGACTGAACTACATGCGACTTTAGACTGAATCAAAGAATTTTTTATAATATAGGCCTGGAAGATTGGAGGTTCAAGTTGAGATAAGCCTTCCTGATGAAAATGGCCATCTACAAATTCTTCAGATCCATACAAACAAGATGAAGGAGAATTTTTTCCTTGGTGCTGATATCAATCTCCATGAGCTTGGTATGGCTTCACAGATCTTAGTTTTTCATATCACAGAGAATGTTTACAAGATCACAGACCTTACCAAGCAATAATTTGGTCTGATTCCCGCCCTTATTATAGCAAGGAGCTTTTTGCTAAGGTTGTTCTCCACTGCTACAATTTTGAGAAGGTAACTCAATATTCTCGTCTTCTTTTTGTTGTGGTCTTGTAATCTCCTTGTTCTTTGATTCCATTAATGTTTTTGTTTTTGATTCCACTTTAAGTTTCTGCGCTGGGAAAAGTACAACTTTGTGTTCACTGCTGACGTCGACTTCTACATAACTTTTGACGCAATGGATCCGGCCAACAAAATGCCCTTCAGCTTTTAGACAATGTTCAGCGACGCTGGATTTTCAGGCACCTCCCCACCTGGTTATATATGGAGGATCCATGCCTCCAGACTCAGATGTAAGTAACCATTCGTGAATTCTCTTTATCACTCTATTTAAAGATCACTAGGACAGTTTATAGAGATGACTTTTAGAGGTAACAAGCTTGTGGATGAAGATTGGGATGCTGATAAGGTGATAGATGAATTCTACACACGTGAAACGCTCAATTGGTTGTCTGATGAAGTCTTGGCCAGTGACAATAAGAAGTCTTACGTGGTAAGATCGATGTCTAGTTTTGTTTTGTTTTAGTTTGAGAAGTAGGCAAGTTGTGTGAAACTGTAAACAAGTTTGGTAAATGTATTTTGTGGATCATACCACAGGTGCAAGAATCAGAGCTCCATGAGAATGACTAGCTGCATCTATACATGGAACTCGCATTCTGCTCCAAATTAAAATGTGTAAGACCTTGGATTTGCAATCATTGTGATTCTCTCCCGTCTAGTGAACTCTTTGCTCTTACTCTTACCAATTTTATTCCAGGACGTGGCTGATTCCCCACCATTGGAGATCAACAAGGTAGTTATATAAACTAAAGAAGATTACGTAAGAGAGGCGAGTGAGAAGCTGAAAGCAGAGAATGCAATATTCTATATAAGTTACAAGTATAAAGGTGCTTCTCAAAGTAGTTTGGATGGTGATCACAAAGCCATCGTTAGGAAAACCATGGATGGCAAACCAGAGCACATGAGTCTTGAAGTTGCTTCTGTATAAGAAACGCATTTATGCATCTTGTCTAATTTAATTAATTATTAATGTTTAAGAAGGTTCGTGGTGCTATACATAGGTTGAGTTTGCGATATGAAATAGGTCAGCTTTTCAACAAGATAGTCATCACATTTAGGCTCAGTCTGGTTCGATCTCTCCTTACGAGTACTGAAAGATTAAATAGAGACTACACTTACGGCTATGGATCTATCATTGTTAATCCAGATGTCAAAAAAAACAAGAAAGATTGCATTATTACCATACTTTAGGCAATAAAAATCTCAGATTGCATTATTGTTTATAGTCTGTAGTTTCAAGTGGCAAGTTGGATAGCCCCACAAGCATCAGAAGCATGCTTGCCGTCCCATAAACCAAGTTCCCTCTTACAAATGTCGAAACCACTTTGCCTGCTAATCTTCTTTGCAAATAAGCTGAGATACTCTGTTGTAACCACAAGAACCAAACACGACATAAAAGTAAACAATTAGACTCGTGTTTCTTTTTGAGCTTAACACATTAGACTCTAAAGTTGGTATCTTTCTGGTACATACTGGATGTTTGAAATGAATTGGATGATCTTCATCGAGATCAATTCGGCTTCAGGTTCCCACACGACAAGATCTGCATGTTTTCTAACCGTAATCTCGCCTTGTAAGTAAATCAAAGGATCACTACTTAATAAGCTATGGTTAACTGAGAATATCGGAGCTGTTGGTTTGTCATTACGAGGTACCTTATGTTGGAACTTTAACTTACATAATAACTTTGGTCAAATTTCCGATGTAATTTTAACATACTCCCTCACGTTTTATATTATAAGGGGTTTTAGTTTTTTTCACAAAGATTAAGAAACATATTAATTATCTTATAAAATTAATTTAATATTTAATTTAAATTCAATCTAACCAATCAATCATAGATAATTCCGCAGGATATTAAAGCTCAAAAAATAGTAATTTCATTAAATTTTGTCTAGAACTATGTAAAACACCTTATAAATTGAAATAAAATAAAAATCTTAAAACTCCTTATATTTTGAAACAGAGGAAGTAACATTTTACACTCGAATGATTCGATTTTGGAGTCTTTAGGTTCTTAGTAATAAGCACTACAAAGTAGTATAATTACTTATAAAATTTGAAATGAAGTTGAATAAGAAATAGAGAGCAAAAGAATGCAGCTTGAAAATCTACAAAACGTAGTTATACGAAATGTCTCGTATAGTATTGGACTAAGATTTGTTTATCGAACCAAACCAGAAGTTAGGTTTTGGCCGATTTCACCAGTTTACAAAACCAATTTTCAGCCGGTTAAATAGTTACCTAGCTACCGATTCGACCGGCCTGTATTGTCCGGTTTAGAAACACTGAGTTCATAATAGATTATCGAACACGCTTCTGTTTATTCCTGCTCCTTCCATTTACATTTCTTATTCTTCTTCGTTAATAATTCAAAAAATCAAAAGACTCTACAAGTCTCCGAGAATCGAGTTGAGAGATCATGGCGATACCAGAATCGAGCTAGAATGGAGACGGTCATGGCGATACCAGATGGCGAGGGGTTTCAAACCCGAAAAGCATCAAAACGAAGGAGTAGGCGTAACCGAAGGGCTAAGCATCAGAATATATGTCTAAGCGATCTGGCCTGTGTATGTAAATTCTCTTGGAGTTTCCTTCTGTTTGTATATATTGATTGATATTGATCTCTTAGGTTTCGTTCTCAGCGATATTTTCTCCGAATCCCTATATTATATAGCATTGATTTTGATTTCATGGATCTTAGGTCTATTTCTCACAGAACATGTTCTTACTGTTTGTAGAATTTTGATCGGGTAACTGGCCCTTACCAAACCATATTTTGGTCTACTTCCCACTATACATATGACATCGAGCTTTTTGCTAAGCTTGGACTCCGGTGCTACAATTTTGAGAAGGTAACTCTGCATTCTCTACCTTTTCTTTTTGTCTTGTAATCTCCATGTTGTGATTCACCTTTCCTTGATTCCTTTAATGTTTTTGATTGACAGGGGACAAACTTTAAGTTTATGTGCTGGGAAAAGTTCAGTGCTGTGTCCACTGCTTACCTCGACTACTACATAACTTTTGAGGCAATGGAGCCGGCCAAGAACTTGGCCTTCGCTTTTCAGACTATGTTCAGCTACTCTGGATGTTTAAGCGTCTCCCCCGGTCCTACTTATATATATAGGATCCATGCCTCCAGACTCAGATGTAAGTA
>OVAX01001745.1:0-39430 GCA_900406405.1 Lepidium africanum | reverse complement strand
TATGGAAAGACAGAAATGAGAATTGTTTTCATGGGACAAGTACAGATCCCCGGGAATTGCTAGCCAAGGCGGAGCAAGATATGACAGAATGGTCACAAGCAAGGTGTCAAACAAATCATGTAAGCCAACCAGGATTACGAAGCTCGATTTCGATTTGGTCAGAGGTGTCTTTACCTTTGACTGTTAACCCAACGTTTACGGGTTATAGATTCTTTGTCGATGCCTCTTGGAAAAGTTCAGACATTGTCTCGGGTTTGGGTTGGATTTTTTTTCAGACGCTACACGTGGAGACTGTACGGGAGCACGGCAAATTCGGAGAAGTCTCTCGGCATTGCACTTGGAGGTGGAAGCTATTCTTTGGGCTATGGAATCTCTGATCTCTTCCCAGTTGTTAGAAGTGGAGTTAGCTACAGATTGCTCGGATGCTCTGAAGTTGCTCCTCTACCTAGAAGATTGGCTGGTTTTCCAACCGTATCAGGAGGATTTTCACAGATTGAAGTCTCTTTTTAGTTTTTTCTCTCTCCATGTAATCCCGTGCTCTCTAAACCATAAGGTTGATGCTCTCGCTCGTTCTTCTAGAGAGTCACCTATTGGTTTCGAAGTGTAAGTCATCCTTTCACCTATTTGGTGAATTATTAATGTGTTGACAAAAAAAAAAAAACTAATATGTATTTGTCTTTTTTGTTTAATAGTATTAAAAAAGACTATTTTTGATAAATTCTCTCGAGGCTTTAAAATTGAGGGAACATTCTTGTCCCCCGTCAAAATAATACTCTCTCCGTTTTCAGTTTTAGAAAAAAAAAATTGTTTATTAAAGATTGATTTTTTAGTTTTTAATGCATGTTTGGCGAAAAATTTCCAGTTTTAAGGTTAATAATATAATTCTAACAAAAAATTTTAATATCTGTACAAATCCTAAAAAATTTCTTAATATCTGTACTCCAGATTTGCCTGCTTCGTGGCTGAATTAGAACCACTCCGTATACCATGCATGTCACATTCTTGTCCCCCGTCGACTTAACTCAATGCAAGGTTGATCCAAGGGTAGTGTAGTGTACTTTGCTTCGTGGCTGAATTAGAACCACTCTATATACCTACTTACTTTGATTCTTAATGTTAACTTAATTTGATATTCTTGATACCCTCTTTTCGCAATGTTATATATTTATTGTTCTTCTTCACTTACTCATTTCATAATAATCAACATTGTTTTTTGATTCATGGCCAACTCTCACGTTGCAGTTCTTGCATTCCCCTTCGGTAGTCACGGCCAAGCTATCCTCGCTGTCACTCGCCGTCTCGCCTCAGCTTCTCCTTCCACCGTATTCTCTTTCTTCAACACTGCACAATCTAACTCCTCCTTATTCTCCTCTGACCATCCGGCCAACATTCGAGTCCATGACATCCCCGACGGTGTTCCTGAGGGATATGTGTTATCGAGGAATCCACAGGAGGCGGTCGAGCTATTCCTTGAAGCGGCGCCGGAGATTTTCCGAAGAGAAATTGCGCCTGCAGAGACGGAGGTTGGTAGGAAAGTGACATGCATGCTTACGGATGCGTTCATCTGGTTCGCTGGGGATATAGCGGCGGAGATGAACGTCTCGTGGGTTGCCTTTTGGACCTCCGGACCAAACTCGCTCAATGCTCATGTCTACACAGACCTCATCAGAGAAACCATTGGTGTTACAGGTAAATACAAAAAACGTACATTTTTGGACTAGAAGATCGTGCTTTGAACATGTGCACTGATTATACATGTTTGTTTGTAATAGTGATTTATATTTCATTGCAATTCACAGAAGTAGATGGACGTATGGAGGAAACATTAGGATTTATATCAGGAATGGAGAAAATCAGAGTCAAAGACATACCAGAAGGAGTTGTGTTTGGGAATTTAGACTCTGTTTTCTCAAAAATGTTGCACCAAATGGCTATTGCTTTACCTAGAGCCAATGCTGTTTACATGAATTGTTTTGAAGAGTTGGGTCCTAAATTGACCGATAACCTGAGATCCAAATTCAAACGTTACCTGAGCATTGGTCCTCTGGCGTTATTATTTTCTACATCGCAAAGAGAAGCAGCACTATCGCAGGATCCTCACAACTGCTTGGCTTGGATAGAGAAGAAAGCTCATGCTTCTGTAGCGTACATTGCCTTTGGTAGAGTCATGACACCACCTCCTGGAGAGCTTGTTGCAATTGCGGAAGGATTGGAATTGAGTAAAGTGCCGTTTATTTGGTCGCTCCAGGAGAAGAACATGGTTCATTTACCTAAAGGGTTTTTGGATCGGACAAGAGAACAAGGGATGGTGGTTCCATGGGCGCCACAAGTGGAACTGCTGAACCATGAAGCAATGGGTGTGTTTGTGTCTCATGGTGGTTGGAACTCAGTCTTGGAGAGTGTCTCTGCAGGTGTACCGATGATTTGCAGACCCATATTTGGGGATCATGCACTCAATGCAAGATTCGTGGAGGCTGTATGGGAGATTGGAATCACGATTGTTAATGGAGTCTTCACAAAAGATGGTTTTGTGGAGTGTTTGGACCGGATTTTGGCGCAAGACGATGGCAAGAAGATGAAGAGAAATGCTAAGAAGCTCAAAGAATTAGCACAAGAAGCTGTCTCTACCAAAGGAAGCTCCTTTAACAATTTCAAAGGATTGTTAGATGAAGTTGTGAAAGTTTAATCTAATTTGAGTTAATTTTGTGATTAGAGTTTGTGAAGTCTCATATATAGGGACTGTAATGTAAGTTGTTGAGACTTAATTTTAGAAGATGAAGGTACTCATCCGATTAAATCAATAGTGCCATGTGCTTCTGAAGCTTGTAGCTGAGATGAGCCTAAACTATAGAAACTCCATAAAAGACATAACAAGATGATGAGTTTAAAGAAACCCATTTAACAGATTTAAAGCTTTTCTCTAATGCAAGATCTGAGTATTTTGATGAACCTACAACAACAAAATCTGACACTAGCTTTTCTGTCTCTTGTGAAATGAAATGAGTTAAAGATACATATAATTATCGATAATCAACCACAAGCATCGAAACCATTTTACATTAATCGACGTCACAAGCATCGAAACCATTTTTTTTACAACAAAGGCCAAGAGGATAAATTTTCTTACATACAAGAAAAGCCAAACCTCTAAAGACCAATATATTGGCGTTACATGCTTACAACAACAACAATAACAAAAAACGTAAAATAAAAATTATTTTCTCTTTTCTTTCAACAACAGCAGTCAAGTCACTCCAATGTTAAAAACAGACTTTACTTGGTGAGTTCCAAAATAGTGGTAAGTCTTGGCTTTTTGTATCTTCTAAGAAGCAAAGAAGAGCAAACAACACTAACCGAAGAGAGTGCCATACACGCTCCGGCAGCCCACGGCGGCAATTGCACTTGCAGAATCGGGAAGAACACTCCTGCTGCTATTGGGATTGAAACTACATTGTACGCCATTGCGAAAACGTAATTTAATCTGATTCGTGTTAAGGTTTTCCGGGAGAGATCAATGGCTGTTATCACGTCTTCTAAGTTGTTTCTCATCAGAACGTAATCTGCTGCTTCTATAGCTACATCTGTTCCTGCACCAATTGCCATTCCCACATCGGCTGCAGCTAGAGCAGGCGAATCGTTGATTCCATCTCCTACCATTGCTACTGTGCTTCCGTCTTTTTGCAGTGAACGGATTACTTCAGCTTTTCCTGCTGGCATTACTTCCGCTCTTACATCTTCGATACCAACCTGCTCTCATTCCACCAATAAGACCGTCAGTTTCTATAATAAAATCTTTGTTTATCGAGATTGATTCATGAGTATTTTAACCGAACTAAACAAAACTGAATCGTATTGAACCAACAAGAGTTAAGTTATACTTTTACTAGAAACGTTATGACCAAACGGGAACCGATCCCAAGAAAAGAAAGGGCCAAACCTAAATGCAGAGATTGTAAAAATTAGAATTCTAACCTCTTTGGCGACGGCTCTTGCTGTTCTCCAGTTATCACCTGTAACCATTATTGGTCGAACATTCATTCTAAGGAGACCTTCCACAACCACAGCGGCTTCTCTCTTTAGAGGATCCGCGATTCCCAGCACACCGACTAATTCACCGTTATAGGCTACAATGACTCCTGTCTTTGCACTTTCTTCAAGATCTGCAACAAACTTCTCAATGTGGTCTGGGATGGTTATGCTGTTTTCCGACATAAGTTTACGGTTACCCACCTGACCAAAGAGAAAATAAAACTTTCTTTCAGTTGGCAAGAACATGAACAAAAGCATGAATTTGATTTATATTGATGAATGAAAGCCCAACCAAAATAATCTTATTGTTGACTAAGCACTGAATTCCTTTTCCTGGAAGAGCAGCAAAATCCGAGGTACTATGTAACCATCCAGAGTTTTGAGACTCTTTGTTATTTGTTTCGCCATCCTCAGATTCATCAAAGAAGTGGAAGTGCCGAGCGTATTCAACTATAGCTTTTGCCAATGGGTGTTCACTGCTAGCCTGAGGATATTAAGAGACACTATGAAGCAGTTTTGTATCATTAACAATCACAAGAGCCTAGGAAAGAAACTTTATCTGACCTCAGCAGAAGCAACAAGTGTAAGGAATTCGCCACGGTCCATCTCTGAGAAGACTTTTGCGGTTGTGACAGTAGCTTTCCCTTGGGTTAAGGTGCCTGTTTTGTCAAAGATTACATACTTCACTTTGTGAGCTTTCTCCAATGCATCACCTCCTTTGATTAATACACCATTGGTGGCTCCAACTCCTGTTGCCACCATAACAGCGGTTGGTGTTGCCAAGCCGAGTGCACAAGGACAAGCAATTACCACAACGGATATCGAAAACATGAGGGAGAAAACAAAGTGAGTCCCGTTTTCTGGCAGCCATTCTTCTGGGTATGCTCCAACAGCTCCACCAATTGACCTACAAAATGATTTAGTTCAACAAATGAGAACTTCCTTATATATCTCTCTCAGAGAATAATCAAAGCTAAGGTGCAAATCTCACCAGCCTATTAAGGTGATCAATGCCAGTGTAATCACTACCGGAACAAAGATACTTGCCACCTGAAAATGGCAAAGCCAGGATAGATTTGTTTCCCATTTAATGGCTATTACAGAGGAACAAGCAGTAACACCAACAGAGGACACACTTAATTGACATGTTTATATGGTATACTTACATAATCCGCAAATTTCTGAATAGGAGCTTTAGACATTTGGGCTGTCTCGACCAAACTAATAATCTGGCTCAGGACAGCATCAGATCCCACTTTTGTAGCTTTCATGTGGATAGCACCATGCATATTAATAGTACCCCCGATTACTGGTGAGTCAACCTCTTTTGATACAGGGACTGATTCACCAGTCACCATACTTTCATTGACGTAACTTGAACCCCACACCACAACACCATCTGCAGGGATCTTTGCACCAGGATGAACTTTTAAAGTATCACCAGGCTGAATCAATAATGCATCTATCTCTCTTTCCCCAACAATTTTTCCTCCTGAATTGTGGAAGAAAGAAATGGAACTGAACTTAGAAAAATTTTAATAGTTGAGCTTTAGTTTTTTTGACAGATTTTATGCTCATTCATCAACAATCCTCATTAGGTGCATCCTTCATACAACCAGCACTTCAATGTCTTACTTATTTAAGGATTGAAAAAGTAAGTACCTTTGCCTTCGATTAGTAAGATTGCTGTTGCTGGTGTAAGTTGTACTAATTTCTTCATAGCATCTGAGGTCTTTCCCTTTGCAAGAGATTCCAGATATTTTCCCAGCAATACAAATGTTATCAGCATGGCGCTTGCATCAAAGTATGTTGGAGACCAAAACCCAGTGACTGCTCCATATAAAAGAGCCCCAACAGAGTAGAAGTAAGATGCAGACGTGCCCAGAGCAACCAGTACGTCCATGTTAGTTGAACCATTTCGAAGAGCTCTCCATGCTGCAACATAGAAGCGCTTGCCGATAACAAACTGAATTACACTTACCAAGGCCCATTTCAACCAATCACCCATCATGAAGGGTCCGCATCTCCAGACCAGTAAAGCATCAAAAACAGCTATATGGGGGCAGATTACTTGAATGAAGAAGAGAGGAATCTGGATAAGAAAATTATTTCTATTAATGACATTAGATATTAGAGTCAAGATAGACAGATGAGCGTATCATAAATGGTGAGTGCATTCCATAAAGGGTATTAGGCAGATAAGTTACTCACACTGAGAGAAAGACTGGAGACAAAACGCCGAAACATATTTGAGGCCTCTCCAGTATCTTTTGAAGTCAACCTTTCATAAGGGCTAGTGACACGCAACTTGAACTTCCCATATCCTTCTCCTTCAATCCCATCAACTAAGGATCTTGAACTTACAACTTCCGGATCAAACACAACCTCAAGCTCTCCTGATATTCTGTCAAGACGAAACTGCCTAACGCCTTTCAATGTGGTAAGTATACCTTCTAGAACCGTAGCATCAAGCTCGTTAAAGATACCATCAACCCTTAAGATGAGTTTGTCCTGCTGATTGCTCTGCATAAGAGCAGCTTCAAAGCCAGCATCTTCGATTGCAGTAACTATATCATCTTTGTTAATTACATTTGGATCATACTCAACTTCTCCTAATGATGTAGCCAAAGCTACTACTGCCCGTTTCACTCCAGGAAGATCCCTTAGAATACCTTCAACTGAATTAACACAAGCCGCACATGTCATGCCGCCAATTGTAAATTGACCGACCAAAGTAGCTTGTGTTTTAGTCCCAGCAGTTACAGGCTCTGCCAAAATCTCTGCCTCAAATCCAGCATCTTCTATTGCTTCTTTAATATCTTCTTCCTAAAACAGATGATTAAATGCTCCAAATCAGAAAGAAAAAAAGGAAAGAAATCAAATTCTGGAGAAATAAATGGCTAAAACTAATGCAAGTAAGAGAACAACCTTAAGATCGAAATTAATCAAAATTAAATCCGTCAAAATCGAAGACAATTAGAGGGAATCAAAAACTGAAACAATTGATGAACCTTGACTAAATTCGGGTCGAAGACGACATCGGCTCTGTTCTGTAACAAAGCAACAGAGGCTTTGAAGACACCATTAACGCTCATCAAAGCTCCTTCAACGGAATTAGAACAAGCAGCACAAGTCATACCGGTAATTCCGACTTGAATCTTCCTTAAACCGGAATCTTCTCCGCTTCCACCTCCTTCCTCAACCTTACTTAATAAATCTGCGTTCTCATCATCATCATACGCATCGAGAAGACGAACTTCCTCCATGGCACCGATCTCCGCCGAAGCGGTGACCGGAGTAAGCTGCAAATCCCGTCTACTCGGCGCCATTTTCCGCGAGATTCCGACGTCAAGCAGACGGGAAAATTTCGAGGAAATTAAAGAAGGTAAATGAAGAAGATTTCTTCTTCGACAATGGTGACTTTCAGAGACCTTCTTTTTTCCTTTATGTACAAACAATGGAGGATTTGAGGCAAAAAATTAAAAAAAAAGATTAAAATTAAAAAAAGAAAAAAAAAAACTCAGAGATTATTTTCGTAGAGAGAAGGTGGAGAAAGCAATTTGTCAACTAAAACATGCTCATTGTAATGACAAATTTACCCCTAATCACGTATGTTAAAGTACATTTATGAATAGTTGTCATGATCATAGTGAATCTATTTATTTATTGGTATGATCTAATTTATCCATATATAAGAAGTAAAAAAAAAAATTTGAACCAAAAAAAAAAAGTACAGAAAAAAGATTATTATTGCAAATGTGTCACTAAAGGACATATGATGCATGTGAATTGATATGAACAAATTAAGACAAAAAAAAAAAACTAATAACAAAAAATGTTTAAATGAGAAAATAGAATAACACATAACTTTTGAAACTACTAGGGGATTATAAAAATCATGAAAATAAAAGCAGTTATAGAAGATATTGGTCTTGTTTTCATAAGAGACATAGTTTATTTTATCAAGAGTGGATAAAAACATAGAAATAAAGTTATAATTATTTTTTCAAATATTTTCATTTTAATTGGACATAAATAACATTTTTTGTTGTGTGATAAATTTGAATTCCAATAATATATGAAATGCGACTATTTTTTCATTTGGATTAAGTACTAACAATCTTTCTCTCTTTTTTTTGTGGAGTGATAATAAATGTTTAAAGATCATTTATTTCAATTATAATCGAAAACACAAATTTATTTTATATATATATATATATATCTATCCAATACAACATTTATTGCATTATGAACATTTCAGTTAAATTGAAAAATATTTGTTTAGGAGGTGAATATCAAAAACTTGAAAAAGACAATCACTAATTACAGATGTGTTTGCTATTATAGTTAACCACACATACTTGCTATTATCTTGAGTCTTGACAATGAGACAAAAACTCTTTCAATTTCTTTTTTTGACAAAGTTTATCCGATTAAAACCCTAAATTTCAATAGATGTCTTTGATTTGCATAGGAAATTGCATTTGATCAAGTGATTAAATCTAATTATACAATTTTTTTAACGACTCCTAAAATTGAGAATCAATTGAGATACACATTTTAATATTCGCATACCCGTAAATTTGATCTATTACAATAATGTCATTAGATATAGTCTAAAGAACATATTAAATGATCGATATTTATTGTTAATATTGATTAGTCATGTTAGTTATAGTAACATATAGCATTCAATACATACTATGTGCTAAATGCTAAACCAATAATTGTATTGGAGTCGTCGTCTACTAAATCAATCTAATTTCAAAATTTTGATATCATAGACTCGTAGTGGTAAATATTTGACAAAAGAGTCTTTGTGTTGATCTATACAATTATTAGTCATTTACTATTGTTTATTTTCTTGCCACACTCAATTACTATGATTCAATGGATGTAGCCTTAGAGTCCTATATCGATCCGACCAATGGTGGACTTGTCCGACCTAATTATTTGTTTAGTAAAACTATTGAACCTTACCTATTGTTTTGTTTATATTTTATATACTTACCTAGCTACCTTGAAATTTCAATCTAATGCTCATATGTGGTTTAAATCTGTTTTTTTTTCCTCAACGTGTTTAAAATAAAAGATAAGGAAAATAAATTTTAGAGACATAAAAGTAAAATGTTTTATGCGGAAAACCCTCCAATTCTTTTTTGGTAATTTTACCTTTAATCTTTTAAAAAAATACAAATTAATCTCATAAAATCAAAATAAATAATATACAAAATAACAGATGTACAGATTTTCATAGTTTTTTCACTCTCCTATACAATAAATTAATTTTCAATGGACTGCTTATCGTATATAACTAGTAATTGATATCATGAAACTCATAACTTTCTTAGCTCTATAGATTATATGAGTGTTTTAAATATGAATTTCGAGTTGAGTGCTATAATCTATTTAACTTTTAATATGCCAAAGATTATATAAAAGACAAAATTTATTCCTAGATAATTCATTTAAAAGCTCTACAAACATTCTATTTCAAACAAAAAGTTAGTACCACTAACTTTATATATTTGGAGTCGTGAGGCTGCTCGACCAACTACTGGTGCAGGAGTAGGAACATGATCAACATATTATTTAGATGCAAAGATTCTATTTTGTTAGATCTCTTAATTATATGAATAACATATCTTTTATATATAATTATAGCTTAAAAAGTATTTAGTCATATTTTGGTGGCTTCATTTCATTATCGCAATAATTTTAATGACGTATGATAGAATTTGGAATAATGTAAGATACAACGAAATTTCCGAAACATTGAAAAAGCAAGAAACTTTAGCTTTTGTTGGAAATGTGACTTCCACTCCACTAATCAAAAGCCAATTCACCAAATTTACTTTCTTCCTGTCTATTTATCATTATGCTTTCTAAATATATAAAAACAAGATAAATAAAAGCAAAAGACATAAATAGAACCTTCCACTTAGAATAAAAAGTCAAGAGATAAGCTTTGACCTAAAAAGTTTTGAATTTTATTTTCATTTTGTTCAATACCTAAACGTATAAGAATTTTTTTCTTAAAAAAAAATTACGAAGTAAATTAAGAAGGAAAAAAAACTAGTATATTAAGAAAAAATCCAAAAAAAAAAAAAAATTCAGCCAACATAATTTTGATTAATAATAAAAATCCGACAAATAACTTTGGTGAAGTGTTAATGTCTATTTGTGTTGATTTCCTTACCAAAATGAGTGCAACTGTAAGGAATCACGTAATCCTTGTATCGATGATATTATTTAGGATTTTAGAAGAGAGATTGTGCTATGAATTAAGTTTTATCCATCTATAACAACAACAAAAAACATCAATTATGTGATCTTAAAATATTGCATATCTTTCATTACCTTATTTATCATTGTTATCTTTTAGTTTCGTACACTTTTTTTCTTTATTGTGAAAGCAACTCTCACGTAGTACATTTTTTTTTTCCAGTTTTAAGATATAAAAACAAAAACGTATCTATTAACATAATGATTTTTATTTTTTTAGTTAACGTTAACAAACGGAATCTGATGAGCCAAAAATTACAAAACACGCATCAAATTCAAAAGTTATGTTTGGTGCATGACCCACCTATACCAAACTAATATCCAATTTAAATTGCCTTTATAATCTCATGTACATCTTATATATATATAATATATGAGTTTAATTCACCAAATAAAAAAAGAAGAAAAGATTTTCATTTATTTTCTGTCAACTTTACTCTTATAATTGTATCGACAAGATCCGATCCATAGCAAAAACTCATATTCTAAAATCTTTTTTTCCTTCCTTTTACATCAGAGTCTGCTGTACAAGAAAAATTAAAGTAGCCACTACCACTAGACTACACGTACTCGGTAGAAAAAACTTTTGTTTTAGTAAGTCAAAATGCAAATAATATTATAATATAATCATATCAAAAAGTTAGGTATTAGGCATAGCGAATCCTAAACCAACAAAAAGGCCTTAAAAGTTGTCCAAGCCTAATGTCTTAGAAAGCCAATCATTTCATTATTCTTAACTCACATAATTAAAATATGAATTAAGTGTGTTTGTTAATTTTCTTACCTATTTATGCGTTGCATTAAATTAAACGCAAACAAGAAAAACCAAAGTCAAGAAGTCATTGAATTTGGTCAGGGGTAATTCAGTATTCTAACTTGATTCTAAGACAAATGATGTTTAGTTGAGCAAAGATGAAGTTTAGTTGAACTAACAAGAGTTGGTTAGTGTTGTCAATTTCTTGAGGTGGTTTTGTTTGACCAAATACTTTCCACATTAATAGTGTCCCCAACCACAATCAAAATGTTGACTTTATCATGTACCT
Organism: Lepidium africanum; assembly: GCA_900406405.1. Lineage (NCBI taxonomy): Eukaryota > Viridiplantae > Streptophyta > Magnoliopsida > Brassicales > Brassicaceae > Lepidium > Lepidium africanum. The sequence continues at coordinate 28,073 of OVAX01001745.1, read as the reverse complement.
AAAGCATATTAATTGTCAGGAGAGAATGGAACCTTCTGACGCACTCAGAGTCTTTCAATATGACCATATTCTCTATCTATGTAATAAAATTCAGTAGTAAGTGTAATACGTACATATAATAAGAGTAGCCCTTGGGCATAACAGGCTCAGGCATAATACTCGAATTTAAACCGATCTGGACTTGAATGGAACCGACCTAAACCCGAATCACAATAATAACGATCTTATAGAAGTTCAAAATTCTTTACCCGATACAAACCGACCCGGACTCTAATGCCCAAGCCTATGTAAAATAAGCTGAATCGGAACCAAGTTTCCAACATGCATAACTGAGACTTTTACTTGTAGGAATCCACTAAGTAGTACGATGTAGAGTGTCTGGTTTTACAACATTCCAAACAGACGAGTTAGATTACTAAAATAGCTTCTTCATTCTCTTACACAAGCTTTACAATAAAAAAAATCTTAAGTAAAGATAAAAATGGAAGGTCCAATACATATACTGCTTCATCGATTTGCGTCATACGTACAAAACTTAATACCATAACTGTTTTGATAGCAAAGATCTAATAAAGCAACATAGATCATTTCAATGCAGTTAGATTGAAGACCTCATTCGTCACCAGGAGAATTCTCACACTCAATCTTCATGGATTCTTCTTCTCCTTTCTGTACCTCTTCTTTTTCTACATTGATGTTTTGACTGTCACCTTCTGTGGGCTCAGGTTCATTGTTCAATGCAATTTCAGATTCTTGTTCCTCATCTAAAGCCTTATCTGAATGAAGCAGGAGTTGATCAGACTCAGGTTTCTCATCTTCTTGATTTAAATCTTCATATTGGTTGGTAGATTGAGGTTCAGAGGGTTTGCTCTCAAGAGAGATTGACTTTGTCGTACCAGTGATGCGCTCTGGACTTGGCCCTGGTGCTTCAGATGGCGCGACTGCTGCCATAGAATCATCCTCAGCAGGTGGCAATCTGACTGCCTCGGACGACAATGTTCCTGTGCTGTTTGGGTTGTTAGGAGGTAAACTGGGTTGAGAAGACCCTGAAGTTTCACCCGAGACAGATGATAGAGGCAAATGAGGAGTTGAGGATGTTTGTCGATTGCCTTGAGAGCTGTTTTCTACAACGTTCTGGCTGCTACTAGCAATGTCTGTAGTCTTCTGACTCGATGGATGCGATTTACGTTTCTTTTTCTTTCGCAGACTGTGTCTTGGATCTTTAGGAACAGGAGGCGGCGGCTCTGGTATCACAAATGGTGGAATGGTGGTAGAATCTTCACCATATAAAACACGGACTGATTGGGCTATAGCCGACACAGTTGGAGGTAGAGTGGGTGGTTCAGGTGACTTCATGAGAGGAACAGTAACAGCATCCCGTAGCCAGTGAGGCAGCTTGTTCTCTGAAGAGGTACTTCCCATTACGTCCTTCTCCATCGGATTGGAGAGATTCAACATTCGATTTGGATTTAGGAAAGATTGATTGGTCAATCTTCCTAAGAACACATTGTTGCTTGAATCAAGCATTTGAGGTAACGGCATGTCTAGAAACAAGGGTAGTTTCCCACGCTTGATAGCATCTCGCTTTTCATCCGCTCTCTGTGTATTTATGGAACTAAAACCATCCAAACCCAATGAACCTAAGTTTCCCATGCCAAGAGAGTTCAGTGGAAAAGGCTTCTCGTTAGGAATATTTGTGGAAGTCCCTGGTCGTTCAGATGGTCCAGTAGAAGGATCCCCAGTAAGATTGTTAGCACACAGATTTGCCATAGGAGGAAAAGGCTCACTTCGAAATCCCAGGTGATCAGATGGCTCAAAAGACGGAAGGGAAGATGCTAGATCGCTGAATCCCAGTTTTATGTCTGTGAGGTGGGATTGAAACCTTGGAGGATTGCCATATTTAGTTCCATGTAAAGCCCGATTCATTATACCTTGGGGAAGACCAGGAAACAACGAAGATTTGGTGGACTTATCGGTCCGGTTTGATTTAGATGGTAGAGAAGAAAGACTATCCAAGAATTTACGTTGCTCTTCTTCCCACCTTGCTGCCAAGTACTCTGGTGATTTAAATTTCGAAAATTTTAGCCTTGGATCTCTAANTGGTGATTTAAATTTCGAAAATTTTAGCCTTGGATCTCTAAGAATTGTCTCCCAGTTTCCATACCCGTGTCTGCGGACCCCAATCCAGAGAGAATCTAGTTCATCCTCAGACCATGCATCTACTCTTGTTTTCTTTTTCTGTAAGTGCCCAAGCCCAGAACCTGTTCTTAACATTATATTCTCCAGCACCTTTCGATGATTCTCAGGGATAGATGAAAGCGCTGAAGGAAACTGATCCAAACCCAAAGGTGGTAATTCCTTCTCTTGTTGGCTGAATACAGGTGGATCCATAGGAGGCATTTTCATGTTGGGTAGAAACGGCATTGGTGGCACAGCAAACAGGTCTTGCATAGAATGACCAGTACCTTCAAATCTTTTCCTCTGCGAAAGATTGGCCATGATATCTTGATGCGAAGTTCCCATGTTTCTCGGCTGAAAGGGAAATCGAGGAAGAAGCTTATCATCAAATGGTAGGTTAAGTAACGGAAACTTCTCCTGGAAACCAGCAAAAGCAGCACTAGAGTTTCGGGGACGCTCAAAATCTCCTGACGGTTGAACCTGCAATATGGACAAGATATAACTCTTATATGAGCATAAAACATGTTTGTGTTACATATATGTGTATGGTAAGTAGACTTGTTAGAAGAAATCGCAAGTAGATGAGGAGAGTACATACCGAACGAGCTGGAAGCCAACCATCCAAACTACCAAGAGGCTGCTGCAAAGGCTCCTCCTTTACGTTTTGGGGTTTTAGTTTACCCATAGAAGCCTCCTGGTCATTTGCATCCCTCTCAACCGAGTTCAATGTTTGGGGTAGATTGAAGGGAAAATGGGGTCCTGTTATGGTTCTGTTCTGTCTACTACTTGGACGAGAAGAATTTCTCCGGGAGGATTCTGACTGAGTAAAATTGGGAGCACACAGCCCAAGAACTGGCAGATTGCTTGGGGGTAAAGATGGCGGACATTCTGCCCCATGATGATGTTGGCTTGGGCTATCTGGTATAGGATCTGAAGAACTGTCTAGCCTCCGTGAGCTGGCTTTTCTTTTCTGTGCATCACATTGCTGGCTGGCTATGCTATCATCCAAGTTCATTATTGCAGGGCTTTCTTCGTCCTGATTAGCTGCTTCAGTTGCCCGATCCACAAGAGATTCTTCAATAGAATTCTTTTTTGCAAGCCGCTTCTTTTGCCTTTCTCGCAGCTTGGAACTGTTTTGCAGAATATATAGATACTGTTATTCGAGATCTTGAAAGAAGCATGATAAGATAAGGAACAACAGGTTTTACTTCAACTGCAAATTAACATTGGAAATTCGATATCTTCAAAACCTAATTTACACAAACTGATATTGCTAAAGAATCTTCTTTTGTCTTCTCATCTAAACAGATAACAATCTTTAGACTAATTGAAACTTATCTAAATATATGCAAAAGGTACAAAAAATTTACAAATCACTACTATCCACCGAGCCAATGTCGAACTATTAATAAAACTACGACTTACAACTTTTCTTTAAAGGCTCGCCCTGCAGGTGTATATTCCTTCTTCAGTTCCGGTTCTGGTTCTTTCTCTTCTTCACCGCCACTCTGCAATATTTACAAAATCGAAATACTGATAAATTGACACCACAATGGCATTTATTGCCACAAAATGATGCTTTTGGGAGTAGAGTAAAACGGTCACCTCATTTACAGGTCCACTGGTATGTGGGGCATATGCTTCCCTGTATGAAACAGCCTTTCTCAAACGCTTACCTCTGCCAAGTGCAGCTTCTTCCTCGCTCTGATATCTCTCCCATCTACAAATACAGTTGTAAGTATAACAATCATCTAACAAGTGATTCGTTGTCAAAACAAGAACATGTGCTGTATCATCAGGAAATAAACAAATAGCAGAGCTAAGTGGCTGGGGACGGAGCAAGAGGGAACTCTAACCTCAAACGTAGAAGCCTATCCCATTCATTTTCTTCAGTCAAATTAACTACTTCATTATCTTTCCTCTCCGAACTCCGTTCACCAGTATCATCCGTTACCAGAGCAGGAGATTCAGCTTCAACTTGTTCTTCAGCAGTTTCCTCATTCCATTCCACAGGCTATTTAAGAAGAAATAAATAAATCATTAAAAGGAGAGAATTTAAATGTGTAGTTTAGCGCAACCAAAAGCAGCCATCAGGTAAGACACAGGTCATTTAAGTAAGATCTAGTTAGGCCTGACGTATTGATGTTCCTCTTTAATCAGCTAAAAGAAAAACTTGCATCTGGAAACCTAACAATATATAAGTTTTGACAATAAAAAGGTGTATATAACATGTCATCTAGCAAGACAAACATATAAATATGATATGCTCACCTTTACGGAGCCGAGCATATCACTATCCAACTCAGTATCAGCAGTATCGGTGGTTGCTGATTGGATGTTTGACCGGTCAAGCAATTTCATAATTGCAGCGTCATCCCAAATAATCTTCCCATTTCCATCTGTACATTTGTCTTGATAAACATCTCCGAGGCCACCACCTTTTTTTCTGTTCTTGCTTTCTAAATCCATGATCACATCTAAGTTTCCATTACTTTCAGATGTATCTTTGTTGTTTTCACCAGCAGAGTCGTTAAAAAGTTCTTCAGTACCCCAGCGTAGAATATCTTCAAACTCCTTCTGGGATCCAGACTTGTTCACAAATAGCTGATCAAGCATCAACTTCTTCTTGGCTAGCTGCAAAATGCGCTCTTCAACACTGGCACGGACAACAAGTCTGTATACCAACAGTCGCTTTGATTGTCCAATTCGATGAGCTCTATTCATGGCTTGGATATCAGCGTGAGGGTTGAAATCAGAGTCATAAATAATAACAGTATCAGCCGTTGCCAGATTGATACCAAGACCACAAGCACGTGTTGATAACAAAAAGACAAATCGATTTTTGTCTTGGTTAAAACGTGCTATAGCTGCCTGACGATCAGCTACAGCAACAGAACCATCCACCCTTTCAAATGTTTTAGGCCCAAATTCTATGTTCAGATAGTCCTCCAGAATGTCTAGAAGCTTTGTCATCTGTGAAAATATCAGAACTCTATGGCCTTCTTTCTGTAGCACCTTAAGCATGGAGTGCAACAGAGTCAACTTGGCGGAGGCTTTTATTCTCATATCATGAAGAAACTCCAGTGATCCAGACTCCGGCTCAGTACCTGGTATGAGATATGGGTGATTGCAAACCTTTCTCAACTGCATCACTATGTTAAGCATTGATTGTTGAGCTACCCCTTTCCCGATATTTCGAAGTATCTGATAGTTCTTAGTTAGCATTGCCCGGTAATATTCAGCCTGGATTGATGTCAACTCAACAGGGACCATCCTCTCTGTCTTTGGAGGGATATTCTGCATGGCATCTTTTTTAAGCCGGCGAAGCATGTGAGGAGCAACAAGTTTCTTCAGTTCCTCCACTTTTTCAGCACTTGTCAAATCATGGAACCTCTCCTCAAAAGAAGACAAAGAAGGAAATGAAGATGGCTGCAAGAAGTTTAGCAGATTATACATCTCACCAATATTATTTTGTAGAGGGGTTCCAGTCAAAAGCACCCGGTGTTGAAAAGAGAACGTGTTTAGCAAGCTAAATAACTTGCTCTCTGAATTCTTTAAACGATGCCCTTCATCAACCACAAGAACTTCCCATGGAACTCCACGTAGATGAGATGAGTCTGCCAGGATCATTTCATAGGTAGTTAAAAGGACATTAAATTTGTAGGATGTCGGCTTCTTGGTTGTACCGGTAGGATTCTTTGTATGCCATTCATAATCTCGAATTATGGCTCTTGCTTTTGCGCTTCCATGATACTCCACAACATTAAGGAGTGGAGCCCAAAGAGAAAACTCAGACAGCCAGTTTGGCATCGTTGAAAGTGGAACCAAAACTAAACAAGGTCTTGCAACTCCAAATTCAAAATAAAGTGAAGAGAGAAATGCACTAGCAGACACTGTTTTTCCAAGCCCCATCTCATCAGCAAGTATTACATTTTTCGATTTATGCCAGCATCTACGCAGCCAATTCAAGGCCTCAAGCTGATGGGGAAACAAGGCACCTCCTCTGAGCTCTTGCGGTTGTTCTGTGAGGGTAAGAATCTCACTTTGTTGACCTTCACCCCTTCCCCTCGGGGGATTACCCTTAATATTTCTTTCCAATGTTTTCTGCTCATACTGCTGAAAAAGATCTATCAAATGGGATGATTTCTTAAGAATAGGCTCCTCTAAGCTCTCCCACGTGCATTCATCATAAGCTAAGCCTGTCCATTTTACGTAAGCTTCTTGGTTACCTTCCTTTGAAACTCGAAGAGCAACTATTCTCTGAGGCTGTTTCCATTTATCCTCACAAATATTTATTATAGATGTTCCGTACTTTGATTTGTAGTTCTCAAGTTTTCTCTTAGCAAGAGCTTTCAGATCCGCCTCAGAAATCCAACTATTGTGGATATTAGATTTTCCTACCCATTTAATAAGAAACTCATATGATACACTCCCACTATTAAGGTCTGACGCTCCAGCAGTAGCATGCTCCTCAACTTTTTCCCCAGACACAGTGCATTTTTCCTGATGTGCTTCTTTACCTAACTCCTCCTCAACAGATACACGTGTTTTGCTAGCTTTTCTATCATCATTATTTACATGTCTACTCAATGTGGCATCAGAATTTTCTTCTGATAGAATCTCTTCTTTCCCCTCAACCAAAACCTCAGTACCTACAGCAGATTCATCCATATCGTTATCTTTCAAACGTAAATCATTAGAACTTTTGCCTGTCTCGGAAGAAGACTCTGCTCTCTCCCCGGTAACTACTAATTCAGCATTTGTATCTTGTAGTGAGTTATCCTGCTGATCGCTAGCTCGTAAATTATCAGAACACAAGTCATCTGAAAGAGCACTATATAGCATTGTTTCAGTCGGGCCTTGGATTCGGCATCCTAAAACACGATCAACCTGCTACGAAACCACAAATAAAAGTGTAAACAGATTAACAAACATGAGCAACACAAAAGTCACCAACATCGTTATCTACAACTCTGAAGAAACAAAGATACTTTTGATGGCGGGGCACACAAGGATTTATACCTGGAGGCTTACAGGAGGAAGAGAGTTTTTATCATCCAAATAACTAGAAGATTTAACGTTGACACGTATTGGACGACACTCCTCCTTAGAAAGCTTCTGCATTATTCGTACATACAATTGGATATAGAAGTTACTAAATGAAAGATAATACAAGAACAAATGACGAACAAAGAATGAAATCAATAAGAGTGTCAAACAGGGTTGTTAGATAGCTCAACTCTATATAACTATGCTTTGAAAAATCCTAATAATGAAACATAAAACTATTGCCAAACTACTGCAGTTAAGAGGTATCCACAATTCAGCTGCCAAAACAGAGGTTTACTCACATATATCGTAACTCCTAAACCACTCTACAAACAAACAAGCAAAATAATATTCAATTTTGGGAGAACAACCAGTTGTTGCAAAATGTTAAGTTGAACAAAAATTCACACTGGTTATATAAGAACTCTAAATCACAATACACTAGAGCCACAATATTCAGGATAGAACAGGAAACACTACATGCAACGTTGACCAAAGATTATTTACATTAATGAAGAAGATACTCAACATTAAGTACAGAGTGTCAGACCATAAGCTTGAAGCGATTCTGATTCTTGTAACTCTACCAAATCTCTGATCTTGGAAGTATATATATATATATTTAATGCTACAACGCACTTAAGACTAAGGTGTGGATGCAACATTTTAAGCTTTCGTACAATACATTCCCCCACATCAGCAAAGTAGAAGGTTTACAAAACCTGATAGTTATGATAACATACCTTCACTTTCTCTTGTATTTTCATCTTGGGCTGAGATTTGGACAAGGATTTTAGAGTCACACGAATTTTCTTTTTCTTTTTCTTCGAGGACTCTGGTGTTTTGGTGTTCTGAGAACCAACTTTGGACAAACTTTTCTTTGCACGTTTCTTATCAGTCTTGCCCCTTTCAAGATTTTCCCCATCACTGAGTTCACGCTTCCGTTTTTTCCTTTTACCTTTTCCAGTGACCAGTTCAGCAGCTGTCCTGTTTTCCGCAATCTCCCTGGAAGCATGTTCCAACTTCTCAACAGCTGCTTCATGATTTTTCTCCGCAGCTGACAATTTAGATTTGGGGAGATCTTCACAAGTTAGCAAAGTTAATCCTGCATCAGAAGGCGGCTCTGCAGTGGGTGTGACAGGTTTTCCAAGACCATCTTCTCCATGAGAAGATGAATCATGTAGGTCATCCGCAGATGCATGACAAACCTCAGCAGTGGAACACCCATCCATCGGGGACGAATAATCCTTTCCTATGGATTTGCTCTCTTCTGCAGATATTGTTTTCCCTTTCTCTGAAGATTGTTCTCCAGAAATTATAGAACTGCAATAAATCTGGGAAGCCCTCTCGCACTTTGGTCCGGCTTGTGAATTTCTTTTTGAGGTTTTTGTTCTTGCTCGCTTTGCAACAGCATCTAAACGATTGACAGGCTTGGGCGCTTCGCTGTTTGGAGTACATTTCGGGCAGATCCACTTACCATTTGGAATCCGCTAGAACAGATGAGATAAGAAGATAAGATTTTCCAAATTTGAGTATAGCGAATCTACAACTAGTCGACTACAGAAGGACAAATGTACAAAATATATATTGGTTACCTTAAGAGGCGGATCGAGGCATTCGATATGATAGGTCTGAGGACAACTATCACAACACAGTAGATCACCACCGAGGTCACATATCACACATTCAAAATAATTCTGTAACAAAGAATATAAATCATTAATAAAACAACACTGTTAATTTTACAAGGAGAAAAACTCTAAATAAACCAGATGATTGATATATGGAAGTTACCCCATCATTGCCCTTTCTTTTAGAGGAGTTTCTTTCAGGAGTTGAATCAGTCCTCAGCTGATGCTTAGTTGGTTTAGCAGAAGAGGGGCATTTAGGGGTATCAAATTCCACTGAACCATCAACTTTTTGGTCTAATATATTCAGTATACTCGGAAGTTTTCTGCGCTTTTGCTTCATGACCCAATCTCTCTTTATCATTTCACTGTCTGAATCTTTCATCTTCTATTTCTGTTTTCATACTCTCTCTCAGATAGGGAGCCATATACACCTTCATGTGTGAAAAACAGCTACTATACTAAGTAAAAAAAATTGGTCTTCAAAGAACCCTGTCTCTACACTAGAATCACAGAAGAAAAACAAGTAAGGTAAACCATAAGTGAAGATCATGAGACACTGAAGCAACAAGAAGGTCGTTAAATTATGTACATGCTTAGAATTACTTAACAGAAAGATGTGAGAACGTAAAATGAAGCATTCACTCAAATTAAAGATGCAGCATCATCAAACATACAGGTTAGGCGTGCACATTATTAATCGTAGAGACGATAAATGGAAAATGTGGAACCGAGAAAATCGTTATGCAAATTGCACAAATCTCAGCATCATCAAGCATGTATAAACTAAAGAAGCTACGAAACTAAATCACATCCAGCTACAAATGGTGGTAACTTCAGAATGTTAGAAATATCAAGTTATCCATAATCTGAAGTCTTAATTAAGGATGAGATACACACCTAGTAACATTCTAATCTTAGCACAGCTTTGATGACAAACAATTTGATCCTTCACTCCCTGGTAATACATCCATCATTTCATTACTTAAATTACACTCCTCTACTTCAATATAAGCTGTTCTAATGCTTTTCAAGCCTTTCTCCACAGCAATAGACTAGCTTTAAAACTAATATCAATGATTCTACATTAACTGCAGTAGACTAGAATTCATACTATAACGAGAATGTAAATAAACCACAAATAATAGCTTAATAACTGGGATTCAAGTAGAAATTCAAACACAAACCATGAAAGAAAGAGCTAAGAGATGTAGCAAAACAACACACATTGATGATAACCATAAAGCTTCAATGAGAAAAGAAAAAACCCAATTCCCTTAAGAAACTAGACTAATAAAACCCAATTAGAACCATATCACTCATTAATCAAACAGCATTAACTCTCACATAAACAAATCAAAGAAAGACAAAATCAATGAAATTCATCAAACAAAAATTACCCAGAAAGAGCTTACAAATCTTGAAATCTCAAATCCGAGATTAGAAGTTTCAACAGTAAGTCCGATGACCAAGGACGAGAAATCCGGCGATTGAAGTTAGGGATTGAAGTTAGGGCACGGCTTCGCGAGAGAGGAAAAGGGTACGATACGAAAGAGAGAGAAGAGAATAGAAGAAGGAGAGAGACGCGACACGCGAAACGATAAATAAAATTGAAAGAGATAGAAAGAGAGAGAAAGTAAGAAAAGAGAGAAAAGAGAGGCATATGAATCGGATTCGCCGGGCTCATAGGGGAACGGACTCTGACATGGCACGCACCGCACGAGACAGAACCGGGAACGGAGAGTGACCTTAACCTCTCTTAACACGCCACGTGTCTTTCTCTCTTCAACAAACAAAACCCATCATTTTGCTTTCTTCTTCCGTTTCGGTTCGAACCCTTTTTGAACTAACCTCCCTCTTCCTCTTCCTCCATTAGTGCGATTGAAGGAGAGAGAATCCGCCATGGATCTTTTGCTTTTTTTGATTGAGAAATTTGTCTTACTTAAGTTAAGATCCTTTTAAGAGTTTCCACTTTCATCTTTAAACTGTTATGTTCGGTTTTTTTTTTTGTTTTAGCTTTTTTTTAGTTAATTAAAACCGTTTAGATACGAACCTTTTTTAATTTATTTATAAAAAAAATAAAGTAAAAAAAAAAAAAAATCTACTCTTGTATGTTTTTGATCTTTCGAATCTTCTTTTCACTGACGTCATTAATCTATAGAACTAGTTTCATCTATTACACTAACCTTCTAAGCTCAAATTTTATGACAAGAAATCAAATTCAAGTACAGAAAACTAACTGTAAGAACAGATATTTTTAAAAAATATTGTTGAAAATTGAAATTTATTATGTTTTAGAGTACAATATAGTACCGTGCCAAGGTATACGGAGACCTAAAGCAGTATTTAAGAAAAAAATAAAGGTAACATAACCGTTCTATTTTGTATATAATAGATTATATTGTATTGTATATTAATATATAGTATTTAATCAGCATAACAAGAATTTTGAACAATATACATATTTTTATATTGAAAAAAATTCAAACTATTTTGAACTCTGAAATATAACCAGTTAATATATTCATAGTTGTAAAGATATCAAGAGAAATTGCATAGTTGTAAAAACAAATTAGGAAGAATATGACCTTAATTTTTTAGAAAATATTGGGGGTTTAGGGCAAATGCCTCACTTGATCAAGGGGAGACACGACTCTGGTACAATAATATCCCTAAAGTATTGTTGGAAAAGTGTTTTTTTTTTCCGCCTAACTGTATTATTATTAAAAGATCCGAATACCAGAAAAAACAAATTACATAGATAAACAATATGAGAATATGTTCAACAATGACCCAAAAAGCATCAACCCTAGGTTAGAAGGATCAAGATCCTGAGTGGTCGCCGTCATCGTTCTCCTGTCCAAAACGCTTGCAACCAAACAAACAACCAGAACTACTCCACTAAAATTGAAATCATCACCAGAAAACGGTTCAGAGGAAACGCTGCTACTTTGTTACTCCGAAAACTTCAACACCTCAAGATTCAACTTTGTTATCTTGAAATTTATCCATGTGGCAGCATTTGACGAATTACTGTCAGAGATTAAACAACCGCCTTTAAGGAATCCTAAAAAAAGAGCCTCCGATGATGGTGAAGCACAGGGAAAAATGAGCAGATCTGGAGAAACAATCGTCAACTGAACACCATTAAAATCACCTAAACATGACCAAAAGGAAAAAGGAGAAAATTTCTCATAACTCGTGAACAACCAATAAACCTACACCAAATCTAAAACAAAACAAACTCCTAACAGTAGGGATAACGAAGAGAGTCGACGCCGGTGCTATCAGAGCCATCATCGCCGACTCCAAAAAAAGAGCCAAGACAGCTAGGTCAGAGGAGAAAGTGCATTTTGTATCACTTTTTTTAACCTAAATTTATAACCAGAAAATTGTGTTTGCCTCAATTTGGATCTTGCGTCGTCTCTTGGAAATTTTAAATTTATTTACTTATATAAATATTGAGAGCCAAAGCTTTGTTGGCTTTGACTAAAATTAATTATATAAATTTCGTTTTAATATCTTATATTATATTTTGTACATTAAAATAAAAATAAATACTCAAAATATAATATCGTAAAATAAAAGTATAAAAATATTGAACATTCATAAGTATAAATTGTATTGTAATTGTTTCATATAAAAGTGTATTTGTATATGATATTTTATACTCGTTTAAAATAAATGTAGTTAAAGAGCTTATTATTACTTACGTATTGAATCATAAAAGTTTCTATAATTAAAATCATGTAAAAATTGGAAAAAACAAAATCAGGAAACTATAGGTAGGCAGAGATATAGAGAGTAATGAAGAAAATAGAAATTAAATGTAAAGTGGACCATCAGGTTATTTGGGCCGAAATTTAGGTTACTTGTAGTTGACATTAGGATCGATCATTCATTTGGGTCCCATTTGAGGCCTTTGGAAGTGATTGCTGTCACATTATTTTTTCTTTCTGACACAAATATAAATTACACAGATTTTGTGGGGGTGTGCTTTTAAAGTTACAAACACAATCAACTTTCTTATATATAATTAATTATCTAAAAAACTTTGAAATTTCTTTTAAGGGTGTAAATGGTAAATGCGGAATTGGGCTGAATGTGAAATCTGGCAAATTTTTATTTTATTTTTATGTGGAATCTTGCGGAATTACTTAAAATCAAATGATAACAACTGAATTGTACTGAATGTGAATTTGGTGGAATTTTTTAAAAATAATTAGATCGACAAAATTCAATTTATAGCTAAAATATGCCCTAGAATTTCATTTAATCTTATCTCTGGTAGTGGGTTGAATCCTTATACTAGATCGACAAATCACGATCCATAATTAAAGTCCACTCTAAAATCTCTTTTAGTCTACTTAATATAGTATGGAAGGATCGAACCCCTAATGACAGATTCATATACCAAAATAATCATATCTAAATCTATCTAAATGGAGAATTGAATGTTGCTCTAAGTTTTCTTAAGAAACCAAAACAATCAAACTATTAAATATTTTTTGAAGGATTGAAATATAAATATAAACAATATATCTATAATTATAAATAATATTTTGATAAAAGTAAATATGTATATATATATTATACAATTAATTTAAATCAATGAATTATCTAATAATAAGATATTTTGATACTTGTAATAACTATATATTTTATTAAAAATTTTAATTGTGCAATTAAGTGACATTATATCTCATATATTACTAATTGATATTTATTTGAAACTTAATTAAGTAATTAAAATCTTTTGGAATTATCTAAAATTATCAAATATAAAAGTATTTCATAAACTGAAATATAAATAGTGACGAATACATACTACATAATACAAATTATTTATTATTTTTATATTAATATGATTGAGATTGTTATCTATAAGCAATGATGTTTTTAAACGAATGTAAATGTCTAAAATATTTTGATATTAAAAATTATTTTTTGTATATGAAATTGTTAATCTCTTTTATATTTTTTAAAATATTAGTTGAAAGGTTTTAAAGTAGTTAATTATCAACCACATTAAGTAGCATGCAAAATTGGAAAAAAAGAAAGAAAAAAAAAACAAAAAATTATTACAAAAGAAAGTATAAAAATTAGTCACATTCCACAATTCCACATAATAAATTCCACATATATAAATGGTAAATGTGGAAAATAAAAAAAGTTGTGGAATAAAAAATTCATCAATTCCACATCATTCTACATGTACCATTTAGACCCTATATCTCGACTTACTCGGCTCAACAATTCTAAGTAGGCATGTGAAGTATTATCCATATCCGCCGGATATCCGGATCCGTATCCATTTTTTTATCCGAAAAATAGAAATCCGAGCCAAACGGATACAGATACAGATCTTGATTTCACGGATCGGCGGATAACAGATACGAATATGGATAATGCAAAAATTAGAAACGGATATCCGCAGATATCCCTTTTTTTACCAAATATTTTAAAAATTTTAAATATATTTTTAAATATTTTAATTTTTAAATATTTTTAGTATTCTTTTAATTTTTAAAAAATAACAACGGATATCCGCGGATATTCGTTTTTTTAACTAATATTTTTATTTCGGATATCCATCAAAACGGATACGGATACATATATTAATTTGGAGGATACGAATACAGATACAGATATCCTTAAAAATACCGAATATCTGCTCCGTTACACCCTTAATTCTAAGTCATGTCTTAGAGATTCTGTTTTTGTCTTAAAAACTTTCTTTCTTCGTTAGTTTTCAAATCAATGAATTACATAATATTCGACTATATTCAAAAATTATAAGAAAGTGATATCAAAATTCTTTAAAATATCACATACAAATATGTATCTAATAAGATCTGAACTTAGAAATTCTCATATTTTTTAAAGTTTTGCTCAACCACTAGATCACGATAGTAAGAATATATATTTATGAAATTGAAACATAATAAGAATAATATTAGTTTTATTATTTGTTACTGAATTTAGTTATGTCGTAAGAAAAATAAATAATTCATATAGTGAATTGTATACTCTGTAAATATAACTTTTAAAATTTATTTTAAATTTTCCAATATATTTTTGTAACAGTGTTATGGAGTATTGTTGATGAACTATTTGTTATTAGATACTTTTAAAATTATCTTAATTTATAATACATATGTTTTTGGGCAAGCCAAAGTACCAAGAGTTTGCATGAATCCAGAAAAACTCAAAATATTTTTTGGGATATTACTTCATTTTGTATTTTAGGATTATGTTATAGGTTCTTGAATAGGAGATCGTGGAATAAGGAGGAATTTGTCTTCCTTTCATTCTTAGATCAAAGCGCTGATGTCATGCATGATCCAACTACAAAAATTGGAAGTGTACAAACAATACGAAAGTTTTGAAGATGGTGAATGATCGAGTGGCCAACCTTTTCCCTATATGTGAAGCATAAATTTAGAAGACTTAGAAGTCACCTTTTCCCTATATGTGAAGCATTAATTTAGAAGACTTAGAAGTCTTTTCTCGGTGTTTTCTCTGCACCTCATTTCTCAATTGTTAAACTACATAGCAAATTTTTTTGACTCGTAAAATAAAAAAGTTTAGAATTATTCATATGTAAACTGTTTATCACCTTCTTAGCTTAATTAATTTTTAATAGAATATAAATCATGTTTGGAAATTTTGGTCTTGGTCAGAATAGTTGAAAGATCTGCAGTTTGGTTATACTCAGTTACTTGCTTAGTGTAACATCCCGTTTTCAGGAAATATGATATATGGTGGTGTATGCGAAGAAGTTTAAAGAATTGATTTGGCCACCTATGTCACCAAAGTGCACTTATCTTTTCGGTCACTTGTCTAGAGAACTCCAGGGTTAAGCATGCTTATGCTGAAGTAGTCAAAGGATGGGTGACCTTTCGGGAAGTGATTCTTGGAACCGTGTGAGTGAGGACAAAACACAAGGAAAGATCATGTGGTGATTTGTAGGGTCGGTAAACAAGTCTTTAAAGCCGACCGTTGGGCCGGTAAGGTGGGTCCACTGGCCCGGAGAGGACGTGGGGCCCATTATGGTGGTGGTCAGGGTGTTACAAGTGGTGTCAGAGCTGAACCCAGACGTGTGTGGAGACAAAATGGCTCACACCGTCAAAGGGGTGACAATCTGGGTACGCAACGAGGGCGTTGAGATAAATTAGTGAGGGTGAATTGTAACACCCTAGTTTCAAGAAATATGATATATGGTGGTGCATGCGGAGAGGTTTAAAAGAATTGATTTGGCTACCTATGTCACCAAAGTGCACTTATCTTTTTGGTCACTTATCCAGAGAGAACTCCAGGCTTAAGCGTGCTGGAGTAGTCAAAGGATGGGTGACCTTTCGGGAAGTGATTTTTGGAACCGTGTGAGTGAGGACAAAAAACAGAGAAAGATCATGTGATGATTTGTAGGGTCGATAAATAAATCTTTAAAGCCTTCCAAACATAGTGTATCGACCGTCGGGCCAGTAAGGTAGAGCTACAGGTCTGGTGAGGACGTGAGACCTATTATGACCGCAGTCGGAGTGTTAGACTTAGAAATTCCTATAGAAGATATATGTATTGACAATTAGGCGAAGTTTCCTAATTGCTAGAAGTGTCACGCACGCAGAAGGATCCACACCAATCCATGTAGACTAGTTGCTATCTTTTGTGATTACATGAGCTGTTCTCAATTGAGTTTTCACATTTGTATTTCTCTCTTGTCCTTACTACTAAATAGTAGTGATTGTCACAAGAAAACTATACACAACTAGTCAAGAACATCATGGTCATCATTGGATTTGGCCCTCTCCTCCAATCAAAACGTAATAAGTTAGGACCAAACCAAAAAATATTGACTTATATATACCAATACCTACTCTAATTACAATTGGACAACTTTTTCCCAATAACTTTATCAGTAAAACTGATCTTTAGCTTAAATTTTTCTATCCGCTTGTGTAGAACTATATGATTATATAGATTTGAATTTAGGTGAAAACTTACAAAACTTGACATTTAACCATTTATTTTAATATATTTCATCAAGAAAAAACCATTTATTTTAATATATATATGTGTATATATATATATTTGTTCACTTATAATTATGATATATGATTTTTGTCCACAATTTGATCGAATAAGTCCGTCTCCTAAAACTTTTATTTAATCTGCCAACTATAGTGGTGAGAATTCAAACCCCTAATACTATAGTCATTAGTTAGATCATACTAAATACTCGATAAAAAATAACTCAGCATATATTATGATATAATTATCTTATTATTTGTCATACTACCAAATCAAACAGACGACAACAAAGACTTTATTAGATATATAAACAATTCAAACCAAAATATTACAAGTTCATTTTAGTTTTTAGCATTTGACTTAAACAAATTGACATGTTCAAACTTAAAATATTTAACCGACAAAAATATCATTTAATGACATTAGAGAGAACAAAAATCTTTATGTTAAGTTGACATTCAATACAAATCTCAGAAGAAAAAAGAATTGTCAATCCTCTAAACACTTCATAGGAACACTCCATGTCGTGTTCTGAACTGGTTCAGACAGAGACAAATATTTTCTCCAATCATCAAGAACAAGATTAAGATCATGAAGTTTTTTCTCCAATCCAATACAACAATTAGCATGCATTGTGCAAACCAAATTTATGTCTCTGCTCGTTTGACAAAACCCACCAAAGTAAACAGTATCAAAGAATCTCATTTGGAGTCCAATCTCCGAGACAATTGGCTCGTGCTTGATTCTGTTGAATACATCTTGATCATGTAGTTCTGGATAATTCAGACGAGATTTGTGCCAAACTTTGTAAAATGCAATGCTTCGATTGTTTGATCTTACGTATGTGAAACCTCCATTGACCCAATTATCTGAATCGTAAGGATTACCAAAGAATCTATCACATGCCATTTGGAAGTCTCCATCTGGATATAGCCGTGGAAATGGATCTCTAAGCCACATTATATCTGCGTCCTACATTTATTAAAACAACAGCAAAATCAGATTATATTTTCTGAAAACTCGGATAATCCGGTTTACGGGAAGCTCCATGGACACTAGGAATTCTGGACCAGCAAGCGATTTTTTTTCTTGAACCGGTTCAATATAATAGATTATGAATTCCGACCAATTTCATGTAAATCCCCCTGATACCGCACATAAATGTGATTTGTTTCTAGGGGTACTCCAACTCGAGATGACATATTTATTACCGTCCCAAATTTCATTACTAGTACTGGACCACACTAATGTGGGTCAAAATCAGATTTCTTTTGTACCATTGTGAAAGACATTTATTCTAGCTACAATTTAACAAGAATATAAGGAAGGTTCAAAGAATGAAGAAGATACCGTAAAAATGAAGTTAAAACCCATTTCTAGAACATGAGTAAGAAGCTCGATTCTACGCCACATCATTTTGAGATAATCAGGAGTGTTGTAAACTTTCTCGCCGGAGAAATCAGTTTCTGAAGTTTCGATGTAGTAACAATTTGTATGAAGTTCTGAACACCTTTGAAACGCCTTGGGATCCAAGCAAACAACTACTACATGTTTCAGAAGTTGTTGTGTTCCTTGTCCAATACGAAAACTCTCTAAGAAGAGATCAAACAATGAATTTGGTTCTGCCCAAGCTTGATTCAATGTTGTTATTATCACTGTTTTGTTCTTCGTCGATGCTTTCTCCAAAATCTCCTGGAAACTGAACTTTGGTTTTGGCTGAAACAACAACAAAATTACAAATTCAATCCCTAAAATTAAGAAGACATATCGGAGTATATGGCAGACACGATCCCACCCAAGTTTAAAGTAATCAGATGGATTAGGCGGGATTTGCAGCTAGCTTAACGGTTAAAGTAGTGATTAAGCGGTTTAGAGGACCAGAGTTTCTTTTTAGAATAAATATCCAAACAATTTTTTTTGCAAAATAATAATTTTTTTGTGAATATAACGTAAAAATTAAAATGAATATTATTTTTTAATTACTAACCTAAAGCTTATATTATTTTTCTTCAAATATTAAAAATTAGTTTCTTTGTATTATTTATTATATTTATACTATATAGTTAATTTATAATTTATTATATATTATTTATTTTAGAACCGTCTAAACCATTTAAAATCGTTTAGGTTTCGACTAGACTTTCTAGACGTTAAGCAGAAGTTTTTCATCCGTTTACAATTTGTTATTGGATCATGTATACTAATAGATTTTGACGTATTCTAAATCCAATGCCAAATTCACCGTATGTAATACTGATATATACATAGAAACAGAGTATGTAACAGATCTGAATACTTGAGGAGAGAGCTTACTGTTTCCGGAGGAATCTCTTCTGAGATGAGATTTGGTAATGGTGGAGATGGAGAAGCCTCAGAAGCGACATGAGAAGTGAGATTATCAAAATCAAGTCGTCGTTGAGGATAAGCTGTTTTGTATAAAAGCAAACATGAAGCAGTTAAACCAAGGAACAGAATCAAAATCCTTGCTACTTCTTTTTGTCTGAACACAAATCTTGATTCCAGAAATTTACTGGTAGAAGAAGAAGGCGAAGAAGACGAAGAACTCATTTTTGTTTCTTCTTTGTGACTTTCTTTTCCCTTTTTGTGTTTGATTTTTGTCGGTTCTTATAATAACGTAAGCAAGCAAGGCAAAAGTCATGATTGGTATTCTTGTAACGTCAATGTAGAATATTTTATTACTATTATTTTTAATTAATTTTATAATTAAGAAAGACTTATTCTAAAAATCAAATACAAGTGGTACAATCGTGCGTTGTTAATTATTATCGTCTTGTGTTAACCATCAATAATAATTGGTGTAAGAAAAAATTCAATAATTTTCAAAATGAAATGAGATACTATTTTCTTTATATAAAACATTGTTTATTAGAAAGACAGTCTCATATGATACAAAAAAAAAATTATATGAGATATTTTTGGTTAAATATCAATTCTGTTAAATTTTTTAAGGGGGAAGTTAACGTTTAGAAGTTGTTTTTGTTCAATGTGATATTGCTAAGAGATTGTGGAAAATTTTGATTATGAATAAAATCTTATGATATATAATAAAAAAGTCTTTTTTGATATATTTCAGAGATTTATGATTGTTTCATTTAAGAATCATTCACGAGTCAAACAACAAAAAAGAAAACTATTATCTAATTTCTTTTTTTCTTTTCAGATTCATGTGACCAGAGACACAATAAAATTAATTAATAGTTTTATTAGTTAATTGATAACTGTACAATAATTTGACTAATGGCAAGACCGATTTTCCAATGGAGTGTGTACGCGTGGGCATTTCTTATTCATAAACAAAGATTAGTCGTGGCTGCCATGAAGCACTTAGAGGCTGGCATGAACGACTTAGAGCTTAGAAGTTGACTAGTTTAAGCATATCAGTGTAGCACGTGCAAGTTATGAATGTAAAAATTTGCAAAACCAGTCTGTTTTCGAGTTGACAAATTCTGATTATGACTCCCTAAACCTCTTTTTTATCGATAATAATTTTTTTTCCAACAATGAAATCGACATAATTCACTGGATAATCTAAACCTTCCTAAAACTCCAAATAATTTTACAAGTAAATTATACAATTCCTTGATATCAAAGTTCAATGAAAAAAATAACAAATGCGAACTTAACCATTTGATCAAAAATATTTTTTCAATCCGTAAAATTCATTTAAATAAAAGTAGGACTATGCATATTCATTTGAGTTTTTGAATTAAAATGTGTTGTGTTTTGGGCACAATTTATTTCACCCAATTTCTTCTTTTTATTAAAACAAATTTTGGGCATTGCCAATGAATAAACTACAACATTTGATTATGTGGAAGCCACATTAATAATATCATGTGAGAAAAATAACTATCTAGAATCGAGCTCAGCTGAAATAGATAGTGGAGATGTCATTCAACAACTTACCAAATGAATATTTTTATTTGGGGGATCAATTAAAATATGAAGATATATGTTTTTAAAAAAATTAAAATGGATATTATGAAAACAATTAACTACTAAAACCTAATTAGACGTCACACAAACTATTGTCTTTTTTTTTAGTAAACATCTTTTCTTATATTTAGAGCAACGAATGTTATATCATAAAATAACATTGCCTTATAAATCTAAGAAAACAAAAGTTTTTGTATCTTTTATTTTGGTTTTTTTTTTAAATGTGAAATTTATTGATCAACCAAAAGGAATATTCTCCTAAACATTACATATTACTCTTTGAAACAATAAGGTTTTTTCATCACATAGTTGCAATTAAAGTTTAGGTACTGTAGTAATATCAATTTCACTCGTAATAATGTCTTTGCATGGCTTGATTTTGCTGCAATTCATCGTTATAACCTTTTCATTTGGTGACGTTCCATGAAAATCAATGAATTTTACATCGCTAATTGCCACAGCATCTGATTCCTATTACAAAAAAAAACAAAAAAAAAACAACATGTTCTCTTTAAAAATCATAGAGAAAAATATGTACTAAAATACTAATACACCAAATGAAATTTCTCATTAAATAAAATACCTCCTCAGATTCGAGACTTTGACGTCCTTTGTCTTTATATTGTTGGTCGATAATAATTGGATTTTTTGCATCAATAATGGTGATATGTTCGAAATATACATGCTTAACATATCCTTCTCCACCCTAATTATAATTCACAAGTAAGAGTTAATGAAAATTTAAGACTATATAATTTTATTATAAATTGAAGCTAAAAAGAAAAATACCGGCCAAGTTTTGATTCTAGCTCCATTTTTTGTCTTGTTGAAGGCGCAATGAGTTACTTCGACGTTTACAACTTTAGCTTCTTCTCCATTAGCTCCCAAACTTCCAATACTGTACTTGATTAATTATTGAGTGTTCATAGTAAAAGATCTTAAGTTTATAATTTACACATAATAACCTTTGTTTTGGGTAAAATACACATGATAAGCTATAATAATAATTAGATTTTTAGCTAATTTAAAACAGATAGTTTTGTCTATCTTCTCTCCCAAAACTCTAAGCAATACTACACAAGACAATACCACCTTTTAGAATCAAAGTCGGGTGGACAAAACTGCAGAAGTGGACATTTTTGACAAAACTGCAGTCTTTCCCACCAGAATTAGAATTTAAAGAGTCGCGTTGTTCCGCGTGATATTGTTTGGAGTTTGAAAAAAAGAAAATTTATGTTAGATCAAACATTATCGAGTGTTGAAAAAATTATATATATGGAATGACATTATTCACAAATACCTTATTCCATGACCAGGCCCACAAACAATTTCTGTAATATTGATATTCATACTTCCAGTGTTCATAGCTATACAATCATCTCCTGAAATTTGTTTTATCATGAAATTTTTTTATGTTATAACATGGTTAATAATTTGATTATTCAAAATAATTTTAATAATGCATAAATGTAATCTTACCAGTCCCAATGGTGGAGTTAGAAACGTAAACATTAGTGGAGTAAGATATATCAATACCATCAGTATTAGGACTATCTTCAGGTGCATAAAGTTGTATATTCGATATAATGACATTTTTACAATTGTTGATTGATATATGATTTTTTGGACTATCTTTAGAAGTTATCCCACTTATCTTCAGATTACTACAGTTGTGAAAATACAATGCCTGCTCAAAAAAAAAAAAAAATTAATGAATTGATATTCAAGTAATATTAATTAAAAAAGCAATTGAATGCTATATATTATAACTCACCGTAGGCCTTTCTTTTATTTTTTCCTGGATTACACAGAAAAATTATTATGAGTTTGGTAAAAGATGATGAAAGAAATATGAATTGTTAAGACAATATTGTATAAATATCCATCCAATCCAATATATAAAAGACAATGAATATTTATTTGTACATGTTACAGAATTTAAGACCTCCAAGTATATAATATTTTGTGTGTCTATATATGCATATTATGATGTAATAATGATATATATTATTATTTGTAACCTACAGTATATATATATATATATATATATATTAATTGTTACCTCCCAAAAAGATGAACCAAACCCATTGATTGTTCCGGAACCAATGACTATTAGATCATTTACATTCGTAAAAGCTATCCACTTTCGATATTTCTCATCCAAATTCAACCACGAACTTTTGTCATTGGGTGCAACAATATCACCATCCATCTGAAAATTTTTGTTTGTATTTATTAAAGATAATTTCTGCGTTAGATTTTTAATTGAATAAACAAAATTTAATTCATAATTTAAACTTTATCATGTGGGCTAACGCTGTTACACTACTTGCATGAAATAAAAACTTGGTTGAAATAGATATTTAATTAGTTGACCAAATACACTTCCTCTTATGTCTTATATATGATTGACAAAACCAACCTATAATTCAAACTCCCACAAATTGTAAATCTTATCACGTAGAATCACACAGCTTTTTGAAATCAAACTCTAATAGAGTAAACTGCAATGTGATTATATATTTACTTGATAAATTCCACTTCCCCACCCAAATATACTTTCTCCTGGTTAATTTATTTATATATTATATATTTATTTTATTTATTATAAATTATATATACCTGGAATACAGGAGTAGATCCACAAGGACCTTGAAACTGAAGAGGTTGAAGTAAAAAAGTTTGGCCTAAAGGTACCAAAAGAGTTTTGGTGTCTCCTTCTCCACACATAGTTTTCCATGCTTGTAGGAAAGCCTTCAAAATCAGATTTAACAAAAAAAAAAAAAGAGAATTACAACATAATTATTATAAAGGTAAGAAACTATCTAAAATGAGAAAATAAATGTAGATATATATAACTAATATACCGCAGAATCATCAGTTTCACCATCTCCTTTAGCACCAAAATCAAGCACATTATAATTTTGGCCACTTACAAAACTAAAATAAAGAAAATAAATGAAGAACAAAGCATGTAATATAATTTCCTACATCATAAAAAACAAAACACATTAGAGATAATTAAAAATATGACAAGTTATGAAAAAAAAAATTGTATTTGAATTGTACCATTCTGAATTGTTGATTGAATGTGTGGTAGCCAATGTCTCTGTAGGTATGTGTTGTTAATTACATATTTATACATAATTATGTGCATACATATCATATATTAATATTACTTCATTAGAAACAAATCTGTCTTTTTTGCTCAAAGTTTTAGAGTATATCTTTTGTTTAAATATGCTATATTTTCATTCTTATATCACTAATATGTTGCCATTTTTTAGTCAACAATTTTCAATGAGAAAAAATTGCACTCCACTTTGGCTTTAAATGTAATCATGAATGGAATAGATGGAATAGTATGGAAAAATATATTAATATATTTGTTTCACTCTTTATCCTTGTGATTTCATAACATATATATGTATTTTCATTACTTAATATAAACATATTAATTTCCTTACAAAAGTAATAAAAATATGTTACCATTATTCATGGTTTTTTTCATCTATTATCTATAACCAAAGATTATGCTCTTCTTTCGACCAGAAAAAAAAGGGATTATGCTCTTCTTTTAACTTTCCTTAGATATATTGTTTAAGATTAGACAGAATTCTTTGGTGAATTTGAAGGTTTAGATGACAATCGTTATTGTTTTTACCACTCAATATTTTTTCATGAAATCTACGTACATTAATTTGTTTAATATTTTGCCAACTTATTAAGTGATAGAGATTTTTGGCTTAACAAAAGGAAGACATTATCATAATTCTTCGATCACTACAACAAATATGTTCATTCTTAACTCAGGATAAACGTTATAATACGTAATACATAGTGCATTCGTAAATGCTATTACTATCGGAGTTATAATAGGAATTCATACATATTATAGCGCTTTTTGTTATGCTATTATATATTGTTTTACAAATTATTTACAATAGCACTTACAAAAACGACCAAATTATAAAGTACTATCAATACCTTTTTTGTGTAGTGTTTTAACTTAATTGTTTTTCTAACACTAATAGGTTATAAAGAGAACATATAAAGAGGGAAATAAATCATCAATTTTGGCTCAATGAATCCTCAGATTTTAATCTTCAATGCAGATTAAAATAGTTAAGAATCAAAAGAAAAACTCAAACAATAAAAAAAAAAAATCCAAATATATGTAAATTACCAACTCAAGAACAGATTCAACAGTCTTTTATACATATACCATAATCTTAAAGTTATATAAAAATTATACCCGTAATTTTATATATGTTCATATTGAACATATATCAAACATCTAGTATAATCTTATTCAAATATAACATATTTAACCCATTTTAACGACGTTCCAAGACTTAAAACCTCTCTGGTTTATGTCACGGGCCGGTACTGCTAGTAACCACATTTTGGTGGAACATTCCATCTTGTCTCCGCCACGGTCATATTCATCGACAAATATCGCTTCCAATCTTCAAGAGCAGCTCTAAGATTTTTCAATTTGTTGTCCAAGCCAATACAACAATTTGCATGCATTGTATTAACCACATTAATGTCTCGGCTCGGCTGACAGAACCCACCGAAGTAGACCGTGTCCAAAAACCTCATCGACATCTCATTTTCTGCAAAGAATGGTCCATTTTTGATGGAGTTGAAAACATCTTGGTCGTGTCGTTGAGGTATTCTTTTGCCTGAGTCGCACCAATACTTGTAAAACTTTATGGTTTTATTATTGGCCTTCACATATGTAAATCCGGAGTTTACATGATTGTTTTTGTCAGAAGGTTTTCCATTGAAGTCATCACAAGACATTTGGAAATCAATATTGGTAAAGAATCGAGGAAATGGATCTCGGAACCATAAGATGTCCGCATCCTACATATATAGTCAATTTGGAATTAAGTTGATTGATTCTATTTAGTAAATTTTTATTAATAAAATTCATTGCAAAACTAAAGCAAACCAAAGAAAATGTTGATATCAACCATCTTAAACTATTTTGAGTGGCCGAGTTCTCTTTAGTCTTGTGGTTATATTTGATATTTCCTGACTAAGATAGTAGACTAAAAAAGAATTAAAAGAGAGTAAACTTTAGATTATGAATATGACGATTCAACTATTGACAAATTTTTTTGACTCAAACTAGATTAATTAATGTTTCTTAGATTCTTAATTACTAAATTCGAAAAGATTTATATCCTATAAGAAAAAACTCTTAACCCGACTAAAAAAAAGAAAGAAATTTTTTTAATAACTTAATGGTACGTACCGTGAAGAGGAAGTTATAGCCTAAAGTGAGAACTTGTACAAGAAGATCCATTCTACGCCATATGAGCTTCAAGTAACCAGGAGAATTAAACCTATTTTTCCCTGAGAGTTCATCAGAATCAGTGGCATTGATGAAGTAGCAATGGGAATGAACTTGCAAACACCGATCATATGCCTTGCTATCCAAGCAAACCGCAATCACATGCTTTAGTAACCTCTCAGTCCCTAGTCCGGTATGAAAACTCTCAAGAAACAAATCAAATGTAGAGTTTGGAGCCGCCCATGCATAATTTAACGCTGTTATAATGACCGTCTTGTCTTCCATAGCTGCGTCCATTAGTACTTTTTCTAGCTCTGAAACCGGTTTTGTTTGTGTAGACATCTACATATTATAACACCAAATCAATATAGCTAGGAAACGAAAAAAGGATATCGTATGTAGTGAACCTATTATAGTTGTAACAAATATAACGTTTAGAAAAACGTTATAAATTACATATAATAGCATTTTTCGTGAACCAAGAATGTATATATTCGGTTCGTGTATGACAAAAAAAAGAAGATGAACTTACTTGTTTTAAAGAAGTTTGGTTTTGTGAGTACCAGTTGGTATTCCATAGAGGCAACATATCTTGGAGAGGCTTATCCACAGATTTATAAACCAAAAGACAAGAAAGTACCATTGTTGTGAACAACAACACCAGTCTTATTACATCTATCTTACCGGTCGAACCGTCAGACCCGACAGACCGTAGCTTGGCTTTGCCGTTACTGCCGCTGGATTCAGCCAGCTCGTAGCCGGAAAAAGAAGAAATCTCAGTGCTTATGCTCTTCATGGTTTGATTGATTCTTTGGCTACCACCCCCTCCTATTTATGACTCTCTTCAACAATAATTCTATATTATATATATAAACTACATAATAAACGACCAAAATGACTTTTTTTACAATCTTACGAGAGCACTAAGACTTAAATAACCCCCTAAGTATTGGGTTAACAATGTATCTCATAAGACTTAATTAATTTATTATTTTGCAAACAAAACCAAACCAGGATTGTGTTTGGATGTACTTCAGTTAAATAAATCTCGGTTTCTTGTTAATAATTGAATCCACAAAGTTTGATCCATGAACTAACTTCATAATCTCTGTTACATAGGATTATGCATTTACCTACAGCCGAACTCCCATGGAAAAAGTTACAGAAATATTAACTACTTGGTTAAACTCATTTCCCTGTTAAATTTATGGTTTAGCTCTAGTTAGATTAAGAAAACTTTAGAATGAAAACTAGGAAGTCATAAATTGTATAAGTCAAAAAAGGTTTGTTATATCTCGGATTGGTAATTCAACAGAAAAAAGTCAATGGCTTTTAGATTCGACAATTAGGACTAAACAAGCAATTAATCATTAATTAGTTAAGAAACTGTGAGTACTTTACTTGTAAAGAGGTCGATTGACGAAGAAGAAACTAGTAGTAACTAAAACTATTATTGACTATTGCCTTAGTAATCGGATCATCATGTGCCTTACACATTGTCATTATCTTGATTTTGTTTTTTACCACTCTACTCGTCTCGTTTGACCTTCTTAAGCTTTGTACCCTTATTAACTACTTATTTCTATTGCAACGTCACATATTATAGATTTTTCTATTCTTGTAAGCATTTGTCTAATATTTAGTAAGGAAATGTTCACTACAAGAAAACATACATTTAGCGACTGAATATTGTGACTGAAAAATTCAGTCGCTAAATGTGAGACTGATTTGCGNTGAGACTGATTTGAGACTGATTTGCGACTAAAAAAAATCAGTGTGAAATCAGTCGCTAATTCGTGACTAAATAATTTAGTCGCAATTCAGTCGCTAATTAGCGACTAATTGCGACTGATCAGCGACTGAATGTATCAGTCACAGATCAGTCGCTAATTAGCGACTAATCAGCGACTGATCTGGGACGGTCC